>JAPMOQ010001879.1:240157-259840 GCA_026543055.1 Argiope trifasciata | reverse complement strand
ACAGGATCCTATAAAAGGGAAAGAAACCGTAAAAAAAAAAGGAAAACCATCGAATCAAAACCTTTATATAAAGAAACGCTGCAACTAATCGGTTCACTTGATGGTAAATTATTTTGATGGATTTTGCCGTTGGATTTGTTCTGAAAATCCCAAGAAAATGAGCAAGAGCGAGGTGTCTTTTCTTTGTAATATTTTTGAATTGGATTTTAATTTTGTATTAAAAGCAGCTCACTTTAAAATTCACAATCCAGAAAAACATTCCAGCAAAACATTCGCCCCTTTCTTAATATATTGACTTCTATGGTTTTTTAAGCCATTGTTATTAGAATTTTTTATGAAGTCCTTTTATTTGAAGTAACCGGCGCGTGGCAAATGCACATGTCATTTGTCATTTAATGACATTGTGTTATTATTGTATTGGATTTTGATTTTTTTCTATAAGCAGCTTACTTTAACATTATAAATAACAGGAATAAGAGTAAGAGAATAGATAAACAGTGCTAGCTGCTTCAGGCTATGCAACGATGTCATGTTTTTTTTAAATCTATAAATAAAAAATAAATTCCGAAAAGAAATTGTAAATAACAGGAAAATAATAAATAATAGGAATAGGAGTAAGAGAATAGATAAACAGTTTATTGAAAATATTTTATATCCCCTACAAATAATTTTGGCAGTCAAAATCTTTTCTTAAAATATTATTAAGGTATCCGATTACATTAAAAACATTGGTTATCGACCACGTTGGTGAGTTTTTTTTTTTTTTCATTGTCATTTCTTGCAGTTCAGACTTCCCTTTTTCCAAAACAGTTTATCTTTTCTAGGAAAAGGAAGGTCTGACCTATCATCTAGAGTCACATATTTTTGAGCAACAATTTGTCTTCAATTTTCTCAAAACTATAATTTTCATAAAATTTCTCCTCCGTTAATATGATATCTCAAAAACTAACAGAGGTATTTACATAAAAATTTCAGCGTGTGTTTTAAATAATATGGGTAATGAAATGAACCAAAAGTTATTGTTGGTGAAACATTTTTTCATATATGGGTGTTTCTAGAAAAATTAAGTGGTAAATTTACGGAAAAATTCCATATATATTTATATTTTTACCCATCACTTCTTTGCATCTCAAAACGTTTCTTAGATTTTGGTTCATTTCATTCATCATTGTACACCTATCCCCCGATTTACACTGAAGATAGGTTTCTTAGAAAACCGTGTAAATCGAAATCGTTGATTCTTATACGTAAAACCGTGTAAATCGAAAACAAACTAAAATGTGCATAATTCAGTCATTTATTTCAACGTAAAATAAAACTAAATATATCTTAAAAACATAAAAATAACTGTCTATTCTGATCAAATCTTTATAGACCTCCTCATATTGAGTTAAGCGTTTATTAATATCTCGCGGAAATAGGAGAGCTCGTTCAACATTCGGATCATTTTGTAGAAAATGATTACCCAATTTTCGCCCTAATTCAAGTCCTTCACGGATGACTTTTGCTGTGAATGCAACAGACTCTTCTTCATCAGGATCACTGCCACGATCATTTGTTTCATTAACCATGTCCACTAAATCATCCTCATCTAGTTCTTTGTCCTCCATTAGTTCTACAATATCTGCCTCGGCAAAATCCTCGAAACCTTCTCCTCTTATTGTATGCGCCATCATCCATCTCGGGTCGGTGCAAATTTAAAAACCGTGTAAAAGTGAAATCGTGTAAACCGACTGCCGTGTAAATCGGGGGATAGGTGTATTCTGTAACTTGTGCGCAAAGAAAAATAGCATTGCTGCATTACCATTTTGTGTAGAGTGTGAACCGCTTTGGTTAAATTTCATTAAAATTTACTATAAAACTTCCCATTTCTCAAAATATATTATATTTTTAAATAATTGTTTTTGTATTTATAGTGTTTATTATTGACAATATATCTAAAAACCATAAATAGTATCTAAAAAAATCCAATTATTCAAATTTTTTTCTTCGAACGTAGTCAGATACCTTAACACAACTTTTATCTTACTCCAGATGCAGAAACATAAAAGAGAAATAAGAATTAAAAACCGGCCTTCAATCTCATTTCTGTGATTAATTGGACCATTTTCTACTTTTTATACCGAGGCGATAGTAAATTACAGCCGTTAATTTGAATGCATTTCGTTGCTTCCTTAACCCTTGAAACAGTTCATAAACATAATATTTCATTTAATTATCGGAGAAACTTTATTTGCTTCAGTAACCTTGAAAGACGAATGAAGTTTCTTAACTTGTTAAAGGAGTCTAGTAAATCTGCTTCAGAATTGCATTTTATCTTATACTAGCTGGTACACGGCGCGTTGTTGTGGCCGAAAAAATAACATTAAGTGCAATCAATCAATAAATTGGCAATATTTTATCGAAATAGGATGAACGGAACAGATGAACAGTATATAAAATACGAACGAACAATTATCTATTTTTATGTATTAGATTTGTGTATTCTTTTAGAATTATAAAACTTGGCGTTCTTTCAGAATGGTAATGGAAGAAACTATTGTATCTCGTAATTCGTTCAACAATCATTCAGAATTCTAAAATTTTATTTTGGAAAATGTGATGAAACTATATTCTTTTAAAATTAATTAAATATAAAAATTATATTTATATCATAAAATCGTTGATTTAGTTGAAAAGATAATTTTTGAAAATTAAGATGATGCAAAATTATTTGCACTGCAATATTTTTGTAGTTACTGCGAAAAACGCTAAAACTTAATTTTAATTTACAACCCCCAGAATTGATCTCCCCAAAACATTCTTGAATAATCTGTAATAAAGTTGCTACCACTGAGAATGACTTGCATGACTGCGTACTATAGCTACAGAATATTAACCTTTAACTTGGATTTAGCATTTCTACAAAATATGTCCCCCAAGCGAGTTATTTGGAGATGAATCCTTGATAAACAGATGCGGTTTAAAATTCGAATTTTTATTTTTTATTTTAGATAAGTATACTACCTCTATAACCATCCCGTAGGTGTAAACAATAAGCCGAGAAAGTTTCATCGCAATCGGAAGATCTATTTGGAAAGGCATAGGAGACATACAGATAAACATTCATTTTTATTTATACAGATAAAAAAAAAGATGAATTTTTCTTTGTTCGTATTTGAGCGCTGCTGTTTTTTTCATCCGATTGAGATTTAACTTTGCTAATTTATTGCTTGTACTTACCCGAAGGTCATAGGCATAATACAATTAGAGCCATTTATTTTGAACAAAATAAAATTCAAAAACAGATCGTTTCATACTTTTCTATGATTCAACGTTATTTTGAAATTGACAAGTTGCAATAGACAAACAGTAAACGGCAAACGGCACATGTTATTTCGAGTTACTCACGCATATATTATTATTATTATTATTATTATTATCGATGCCAATTAATGCGAAAAAGAAATGGAAAATATTTAGTGCAAGCGTCAGTTTTTCTGTTTTTGGTTAATGGATAGACATCTACATTCATTAACAATTTCTATTCTATTTTTAGCTCAATTGAATGGATTGACACTATAGCTTCCTGTTCCGTGACCCTTCAATACACCTGCACCTTTCAACCGATTTCAGAAGATGGTTTTTAAAATAATTCAGCTATTTATTAAATGTGCGAAGTCAAAGGTGAAATGATAGATGATAATTCTCATTCTATGAATTTTTCTTTTATTCACTGGCTTTTTATTATTAGCGCTTTTTCTTAAAACAGATATATAAATACACAAATACCATATGGCTTCTATATGTCAACTAGAAGATTTCGCTTTCGTTTGCAACAAGTATCGTTTCTCAAAAGGTCAAGACAAGGTCATAAAGGAATGCAAAATAAAATCTTGAATATGAGTCCCATAATAATTGTTGCATCGGTGGAAAGTACTTTCAGTATCATTGTAATTGCTTTTAGAATTTTTATTTATTTTGAGAATGATTTATTTTATTTCAACAATTTTATTATTTATATTCTTCCACAATAATTTTATTTAATTGGAACATCGTACAATCGAAGATGAACTGGGGAAGTTTTTACTATTCAGCACTGCGTCATTTATTAATAGTGCTTTTTCTTAAAACAGATATAAATGCACAATCACCGAATGGCTAAGGTATGTCAACTAAAGGATTTCGTTTTCGTTTGCAACAAGTATCGTTTTTTAAAAGGTCAACACAAGGTCATAAAGGAATTCAAAATAAAATTTTAAATACGTGTTCCATAACAATTGTTGGATTGGAGGACAGTACTTTCAGTGCCATTTTAATTTCTTTTAGATTTTTATTATTTATTTTGGGAATGCTTCGTTTTATTTCAACAGTTTTAGTATTTATATTTTTCCTCAATAATTTTATTTATTTGGAATATCGTACAATCAAAGATAAACTGGATAGGTTTTTACTATACAACACTACGTCATTGTAGAATGAAATCTGAAAACAAACTCTTTCCAGAAACTGAATATTCCTGTTTGGCAATAATTCACCAATTAAATCGATATATTTACTATGGGAAGGCTTCATTTTATTTCAACAATTTTATTATTTATATTCTTCCTCAATAATTTTATTTAATTGGAATACCGTACAATGAAAGTTGAACTGGAAAAGTTTTTAATATACAACACTGCTTGATTGTAGAATGAAATCTGAAAACAAACTCGTTCAAGAAACAGTGCATTCCTGTTTGGCGATAATTCATCAATTTAATCGATATATTTATGTTTAATATCTCACCGAAGCAATGTGTCTTAATTCGTTATGCAAAAATAAAGACGAATTATGAATGTCACTCAAAAACATTTGATGAATGATTCCGGAAAACATTCTTCAAGTAACCAAAGTCTCAGTTACGTCACATGTTGATAAATATAACTTTTACTATGGATTTTTGTTTTTTTCTAATTAAGATTTATTTATTAGCAGCTGGTACACGGCGCGTTGCTGTCGCCGAAAAAACAATATTAAGGGCAATCAATCAATAATTCGGCAATGTTTTATCGAAATAGGATGAAAGGTACGACAGTACATGAAATACGATCAAATATTCTTTTTTATATATTAGATTTGTGTAATCTTTTAGAACTGTAAAGCTTGGTGTTCTTTCAGATTGGTAATGAAAGAAACTATTTATTGTATCTCTTGATTCGTTTAATATTCGTTCGGAATTCACAAGTTTAATTTCAGAAAATGTGATTAAGATATTTTCTTACAAAATTCATCAAATATATAAAATATATTTATACCATAAAATTGTTAATATAGTTGAAAACATAATTTTTTGAAAATTAAGATGGTGCAAAATACAATTGTACTATAACATTTTTTTCTGTGGGAAACGCTAAAATTTAAAATCCCCAGGATTGGTCTCCCCAAACTTTTCTCGCCTACACTGTAATAAAGGTGTTATCTCTAAAAATGACTTGCATGACAATCGTAATCAATATTTATACAATTTTAACCTTTAACTTGGATTGAGCATTGCTACTGAAACTATTGTGTCTCCTTGGCGAGCTATTTGGAGGTTAATCCATGGTTAAATAGATATGGTTGAGATCCAATTTTTTATTTTTTATTTTAGATCATTGTACTATGCCTATAACCATCCCGTAGATGTAAGCAATTAGCAGACCAAGTTTCATCGTAATTGGATGAACGGTTTTGGAAGACTTAAGAAACATGCAGACAAACATTCATTTTTATTTATATTAATGTTTATAAGCGGAAATCATGAGTAATATTTGTACGTTACGTGAAACAAGGAAGTAGAAATCAGAAATCCTTTCTCAAGGAAAACGGAAAGAAACATTAAGTTTACTTTGACGTACAGTAGTTTCTAAAAGTTATGGAATATTTGAGATAATTTCAGAAAACGCTAAAAGTCAAAATTTAAAAGAGAGAAAATATATTGATATTTTCTTCAGACACAGTTTAGTTAAGTATCCTTGACCATTTATTTGGTGGTTAATAGATGCAGTAAATAGATCTGTAAATAATTTTTATACTTTAAAATAATACGATTAAACATTAATTAATAATACGATTACTTAATACGATGAAACTTCGACTGCTTATTACTTGCATTTACGGGATGGTTACAGGCATAATACAATAATTTAAAGTATAAAAACTATTTACATATCTATTTACTGCATCTATTAACCACGGATTAATCACCAAATAACTCGCCATAAAGACAACAGATTCAGTACAGTAAAATTCAAGTTATACGTTAATATTTCGCCGTTATTGTACGTAAATGCAATGTAAGACTTTCTCTGAGATAATATTTTATTTGAGAGCGTGCGAAAAAGTTTTAAAGGAACTAATCCTATCGGTTTGAAATTTTAACTAAACATTTAATAAAATTTTATCGTTTTTTGCAGTAACTTCTGAAAATATTAGATTACAAATAATTTTGCACCATCTTAGTATTCGAAAAATTATCTTTTCAACTATATTAAATATTTTATGGTATAAATATATTTTCTATATTTAATCTATTTTAGAAGACAATATTTTAATCACATTTTCTAATATTAAACTTGATAATACTGAACGAATATTAAACAAGTCACGAGATTCAATAAATAGTTTCTTTCATTGTCATTCTGAAAGAACACCAAGTTTTACGATTCTAAAAAGAATACACAAAAATAATTCATAAAAATGAATATTTGTTTATAGAATAGAATAATAAAAATAGAATAAATATTATTTACACTTCCCCTTTATATATCCTACAATTTCAATGAATGTATTCATTGCCGACAAGAAAATATATACCATTCTTCCTATCATTCTTAATGAAACAAGATAACTATTTTAAATTCCAAACGATATTTCCAAAATTATTTCTTCTGTGGCAGCGACGCTCCGGTACCAGGTAGTTCTTTATAAAAATAAAAATGCAAACAGACAGAGAAAGAAAATCCATGACTTTGCTTAAATAACAAAGTCTTTGCAGTTAAATTTGTCGATGCAATAATTACTTGTAGATTTTTTTTATACCTTTACATCCTAGTGGCGTTTAAATTATTATTTAATTTTTCATGCACTTGCTGAATTCGAAAAATATTCAGCATACCTTATGTAAAAATGGCCCATAAGCAAAAAGAAATAAAGAATTATGCCCGATAATTGACTATTTTTCATTATAACTGTAGCATATGTTAGCTAATAGTAATAGTTAAATTAGTAAATTAATCTCATTTTACAATGCTATTAAGGGTTTAAATAGGATAATAGAATTCATATCAAGAAAGAATCGATCTCGAAGTGATCCATGATCTGTTTGTGAAGAACAACAAAGGATCGATTTCGAAGTGATCCAGGATTTGTTAGTGAAGAACAAGAAAGAATCGATCTTGAAGTGATCCATGATTTGTTTGTGAAGAATAAGAAAGGATCGATCTTGAAGTGATCCACGATTTTTTTGTGAAGAAGAAGAAAGAATCGGTCTCGAAGTGATCTATGATTTGTTCGTGAAGAGAAAGAAACGATCGATTATGAAGTGATCCATGATTTGTTCGTGAAGAACAAGAAAGAATTGATTTTGAAGTGATCCATGATTTGTTAGTGAAGAACAAGAAAGAATCGATCTTGAAGTGATCCATGACTTGTTCGTGATGAATCCAATCCTCAATGTCATCATAATTATTAGAAAAATCAAGAAATATTGCTCCTCATCATTTATAAACTGCAAAATAAATGCTGCTTTCAATTAGTTTATATACGCATTCAGTAGGAAAATAAATATTTTTGTTAGAAAGATAACGGGAAGATCGGATCGTCCTGAAATCAACCACAAATGCCCATATTTTATTGGAATCAAATTCTTTAGAATTCACGCTCTGAAAATTAGAGTAAATTTAGTATTTTTAACATCAATGTAATAAAAATTAATCCTAACAATTTAGTTGCAACAATAAAACATTACGATTGATTAGCACTTGTTTAAGGATGAATGTCAATATCAGAATATTTACTAATGGCATAATGTATTATTCTTCTCATTTTATTGTATTTTAAAATTAGCAGTCTGAAATCTGAGTTTTTAAAACATTTCTTTTTAATCACGCAAACGATCCTGCCTCTAATGTATTTAGGTTCAGGAAGCTCGAAAAGTTCCATCCAAGTTATTCGATTGTGCCCGATTGAGCAAATTTAAACAGAATTGGTGAATTTTGGAACAGAATTTAAATAAATTTAAATAGAATTTCTTTATCATGCAAACGATCCTACCGCTGATGTTTTTATTGTTGTTAGGAAGCTCAAATACCCCATTCAAGTTTTAGATTGTATTCCGATTGCGCAAATTAAAAGAGAATTGGAGGTTTAAGTTCGAAATTGCTACAGAAAAAGAAAACATGAGCTACAAATATTGATGTTCGAATAGTGAAAGATGATACAAAAAATACAAAGGAATTATTAAATTTTATGTCTAAATGCTCAAAAACTGTTACAAATCGCTCAAGAAGATGCTGCTAAGTACTACATTGGCAATGTATCACAATATTCAACAATAGTTTTTGACTATTGAGTTTTTTTTTTAAATTTCCAATGCAATCAAATGATTGCCAAAGTTTTATTATAAATGGAATATATACATTTCTAAAGAAATACCATTAAGAAATTTTAAAAAAAGGTCAAGCATTATTCAATAAAAATTTGAAATTTAAACATAATCTGAATATTTTTCTATAAATCAAACAAATTGACTTTCTTTTGTAATTGAAAATTTAGACCTTTGACCTAGATTCAAATACTAAAATCTTCATTTACGAACAATTATTAATAAAAATATATTCGGCGCTGTAAACTCAATGTGCGTAATATTTCCGAAAAATGCCATTTCTTTGTTCATTTGAAATGTACATTCCACTGTACGCTTTTGATCCAAAAATAGCTTTCATAAAAACGAAAACAAGTAATTAGAATTTCAGTCAGGAGAAGAATAAAATGTTTTCATTAAATATGCTATCAATGGTTGTGTTCTGAATTTAAAGCATATACGAAACTCGATATTTCCCAAATTGCAACCAATAGAATGGAATCAATTCGCGTGACTTAACTGCACGTTCTTGAGATGTTATATTAGATGTTATTTTTTTCCCTAGAAAATGTGCATTTGATTTCAGTTTGGAGAAGGTAAAACGTGTTTAACATTTGTGGTGTCAGCATGAAATGAATGATGAAATCACAAATCAAAATATCAAAAATTTACCTATTCTACCAAAATATGAAGTTTGCTATCAGTGGCTGTGTTCTAAATTTAAAGCATTTATTTTACTGGATATTTCTCTAAATGGAGAGGAATCAATTTGCGTGACTTAACTGCACGTTCTTGGGATGTTAAATTTCTTTTTTTCTTCTTCTGTATTTGTATATCTATTGGATTTCAATTTGAAGTAAAGTGTGCTTAACATGTATCGTGTGAGCTGAAATGAATGATGGAATCACGAATCAAAATTTTACCTATTCTGCCAAAATATGAAATTTTTTATGACAGTTTCTAATATCTGATATTTTGCAAGAATGAATTATTTTATTCGTGAAAATAACTTATGTTGACCTCATGAGCCTATTTTCACAATGATTAGATTAAAAGCAAGTACAAATTAGAAGAAAATTATGAAAATATACTTTTACATACCCAGTAACATGCATCGTGTGAACATGAAACGAATGATGGAATCACGAATCAAAATATCAAAAGTTTACCTATTCTACCAAAATATGAAGTTTGCTATCAGAAGCTGTGTTCTGAATTTAAAGCATTTATTTAACTTGATATTTCTTTAAATGCATTCAATGGAGAGGAATCAATTTGCGTGACTTAAATGCACGTTCTTGGGACGCTATATTTCCTTTTTTTTTCTGAAGATGTTTATGCACTGGACTTCAATTTTAAGGTAAAGTGCGCTTAATATCGATAGTGTGAGCATGAATTGAATGACGGAATCACGAATCAAAATTGTACCTATTCTGTCAAAATATGAAAATTTTTAAAGACATTTTCTAATATCTGATATTTTGCAAGAATAAATAATTTTATTCATGAAAATAACTTATGTTGCCAGCATGAGCTTGCTCTCACGATGATTACAGTTATAGCAAGTACAAATTAGAAGAAAATTATGAAAATATTCTTTTACATACCCGTTAACATAATTTCAGAAGCTTTTTCTGTAAGGGGCATTTGATTTCAATTTGAAGAAAATAAAGTGCGCTTAACATGCATCGTGTGAGCATGAAATGAGGGATGGAATCACAGATCAAAATATCAAAAATTTACTTATTCTGCCAAAATATGAAGGTTGCTATCAGAGGTTGTGTTCTGGATTTAAAACATTTATTTAACTTGATATTTCTCTAAATACATTAGTGGAAAGTAATCAATTTGCGTGACTTAACTTCACGTTCTTGGGATGTTACATTTCCTCTTTTTCTGCATTTGTATATGAATTGGATTTCAATTTGAAGGTAAAGTGCGCTTAACATGTATCGTGTGAGCATGAAATGAGTGATGGAATCACAAATCAAAATATCAAAACTTTACCTGTAGTGCTGCCATTCATGAGCACCATTCAAGGTGTTGTTTTTCAACAGGATAACGCTCACCTACATGCCGCTGTTGTAACGCAACGTGCTCTATAGAGGGCACGTTACTTTGGCCTCCGAGATCACCATATTTGTCCCTAATTGAGCATATATGGGATGTAATTGGATGACAACTCCAGTATCATTCATAGCCATCACTGGCCATCCCAGTATTGGCAGAACAAGAACAACAAGCCTGGAACTCCATGCCAAAAAATGACATTCGGCACTTGTATGGACACAATGCATATAATGTGGCTAAGGTGTTGGCGGAATTGTGCCAATGAGTAGGTTGAGTTCCACCAAGGATCAAACCTGTGATGTTTAAGTTTGAAGTCCAGTAACTTATCCATTCGACAAAAGCGATCGCTAGTGTCTAGTGGCTGTTGCTGGCTTTTTAAGTTATTCCCACACGCATGTTTGCAAATTTGCATTCAAAATTCTGGAGGTTATACCGACTATTAATGAACAACTTTTCACATTTGAAATCCATTTTCTTGAGCTTAAATTAGCCCGTGATTCTGAAAATCTAATCAATTATACATGTTAACTAGACAAATGCAAGGTCCAAATTTCATTATCTTGCAATAATTTTTTTCTTTTTTTGGGGGGGGGGGATTTTTTTCCACCAGTGTATGAATCACTTTGTTAAACATATAAAAATGAATGACATTTATTTCGAATTTGTTTAAGACAAACAATGAAAATAATATTTTTATTTTCTAACTTTTTATTCAATATTTTACTTTTACTTAGGTTTACTGAAAATTTTGTTTACTTTTAATATTATTATTTTTAATATTTATTTTTTATAATTTTATTTATTCTTCAAACGAGGGCCGCGGTGACCTGGTAGTAAGGTCTCGACTTCGGAATCGGAGGGTTTCAGGTTCGAGACTCAATTCCACCGAAGAACCGTCGTATGAGGGGGTCTCTTGCACGTTAAATCTATCAGGCCAAATGTCCTCCCGCTGGTGTGGAGAGGAGGGGTGCCAGCTCAGGTGTCGTCCTTGTCATCTGACCATGGTTCAAAATTACAAGGTCTGTCCCAAAATAGCCAAAGTGTTGCTTTACAACGGGACGTTAAAATAGCTAAACTGAACTTTTTCTTCTAACATTTCCTGAAAAATTATTTCATTTTTATAAAACGCCTTTTCTGTCTCCTTTTTCAGAAGCCGCGGTGGCCTGGTGGTAAGATCTCGACTTCGGAACCGGAGGGTTGCAGGTTCGAGGCCCGATTCCACCGAAGAACCGCCGCGTAAGTATGTCTGGTGCACATTAAATCAGTCGGGGCTAAACATTCTCTCGCTAGTGTGCTGTAGAAGTTTGGAGAGGAGGTGCCAGCTCAGGTACCGTCCTCGTCATCTGACATTGGTTCAAAATGACGAGGTTCGTCCCAAAATAGCCCTCGTTTTACCTTACAACGGGACGTTAATATAATTAAACTAAACTGTTTCGTTTTCTAGCTTTCTATATAAATTGTCTCCGCCGAAATTAATGAGCTCTAGCTATTCGATCTCGATTGTATTGTCCTTGAAGGAAGACAAACCTGGATCATTCCAAACTTTTGTAAATCATTCTCAAACATCAGAAAAAATTTAAGAATCCTCTTTTGAATCGGAATTTTCTTTCAGTATATTATGTTGGAAAACATGCAAAAAACTGCAGCATTGATTCATCTTATGAAAATAAATACCAAATAATCCAATAAGATCGAAAATAAAACGCAATTACAATTGATTATTTAACACTTTTTTAGCAAAATGATTTTTCTTTTCTTAAGAATTTTTATCGACAAATATTGTGCAATCTCCCAAAGGACAATATGTGAATTCTCGGAAAATTCGTTCTGAATTTTCTAAGCAACCACTCCATTGCCTTTTTCCTTCTTCTCGTCTCTTTTTCTAGCTGTTTATGTAAATGCTTTCACCGAATTAAAAGAGAATTCAACTAGCCATTCAATCCCGATTGTACTATCCTTGAAGGAAGAAAAGACTGGATCCTACCAGAATATTCTTTATCAGTTTCGTACATTACAAAAGTTTATGAATCTGCTTTGGAATCGGAATTTTCTTTTAATATATAATGTTTGAAAACAAATAAAAAGGAAAGCATTAATGAATGTAATAAAAATGAATATAAAATAATCTAATTAGATCTAAAATAAAATACAGTTACAATTAATTATTTAACATTTTTTTAAATAGAAATTTATTTTTTTAAACGATTTTCTTTGTTGAGAATTTTCACCAACAAACATTGAATCTATGAAAAGGCCATATAAAATTTTTCCAAAATTTGTTCTGAACTTTCTAAGTAGCCACTCTAATGGCTCTCAATTTAAAAAACTATTTTCTCCCTCCTTTTGCTTTTTCTAGTTTTCTATGTAAATGCTTTTACACGATCTCGATTGTACTATCCTTGAAGGAAAATATCGGATCTTTCTGGACTATTCTTAATCATTCTCGTACATCAGAAAAATTTATGAATTTGCTTTTGAATCGGAATTTTCTTTTAATCTATAAAGTATGAAAACAAATAAAAAAGAAAACAATAATAAATGTAATAAAATGAATATAAAAAGATCTAATAAGATCTAAAATAAAATTTAGTTACAATGAACTACTTAACATTTTTTAAACGATTTTCTTTTTTGAGAATTTTTACCAACAAACATTGGAGAATCTACGAAAAGGCCGTATGAAAATTCTCGCAATTGTTCTGAACTTTCTAAGCAAACACTCTAATGGCTCTCAGTTTAGAAAGCTTTTTATTCCCACTTTCTGCTTTTTATAGCTTTCTATACGAATGCTTTTCCAGAAATAAAAGACTGCTGAAATAGCCACTAGATCTCGATTGTACTATCCTTGAAGGAAAAGATCGGATCTTTCTGGACTATTCTTAATCATTCTTGCACATCAAAAAAATTTTTGAATCAGATTTTTCTTTTAATATATAATGTTGGGAAAATATATTAAAAAATGAATCATTGATTAATTTAATAAAAATGAATATAAAATAGTCAAATAAGATCTAAAATAAAACGTAACTACAATTAAATGTTTAACCTTTTTATATAATAAAAATATACTTTATGAAACGATTTTCATTTGCTTAGCGTTTTTATACTAGCAAATATTGGATTACTTACGAAAAGGCCATATGAAAATGTTAGCCAATTTTTATTAATTTTTAAGCAACTAGTCTAAAGCCTAATAAATAGAAAAGCTTTTTACTCCCCATTTCTGCTTTTTCTAGCTTTCTATACGAATGTTTTCAGAAATAAAAGAGCTCTGAATTAGCCATTCGATCTCGATTTTAGTGTCCTTGAAGGAAAAAAGATAGTATCTTTCTAGACTATTCTTAATCATTCTCGTTATTCAGATAAACGTTTGTATCGGCCGCTGTGAATTTAATCGAGGAAAGGAATATGTGTATCGTAAAAGGAATTTTTTAAACATCTTTCAAGTGGATAGATATTTTATTTCAGGAAGATATTGCTAGTAAAAGTGAATGGAAAAGATAATGGAAAAAATATCACGTAACGTCAAATTTTTTTTTTTTTCGGAAATTTTAAAATTACTGGAGATGACAAGATTTTATTTATGTCCAATCAAATAAATTACCACTTACAAAAATAGAAGTGATTGATATTTTATTTCAGATATATTAATATAGGAAGATAGGATAATAATAACATATAAGGATATATAATAACAGGAAGATATTGCTATTAAAAGTGAATGGAAAAGATAACGGAAAAATATTACGTAATGTCAGATTTTTTTTTCGAAAATTTAAAAATTATTGGAGATGACAAGATTTTATTTATAACTAAAAATTAAATAAATTACCACTTTGATATTTTATTTCAGTAAGGTATTGCTATTAAAATAAATAATGGGTGATGAATGGAAATGAATGGAAAAGATAATGGAAAAAATATAACGTAACGTCAGAATTTTTTTTCCGAAAGTTTTAAAACTACTGAGATGACCGGATTTTATTTATAAGTAAATATTAAATAAATTATCGCTAACAAAAATAGAAGCTATAGATATTTTATTAACAAAAATAGTAGTTATTGATATTTTATTAACAAGCATAGAAGTTGATGATATTTTATTTCAGGAAGATATTGCTATTAAAAGTGAATGGAAAATATAACGAAAAAAATATAACGTAACGTCAGAACTTTTTTTCCGAAAATTTTAAAACTACTGGAGATGACAGGATTTTATTTATAACTAAAAATTAGATAAATTACCACTAACTAGAATAGAAGTAATTAACATGTAATGATAGTTAGAATATTTTAAAATCAATGTATTTTTTTTCCTAACACGAATGTGTTTTCCTAAAATGCCGGTAAACAAAAATAGAAGTTATCGACATGCAATGGTAGTTACAAAGCTTTAAAATTAATGTTTTTTTTATTTAACACGAATGTGTTTTTCTAGTATTTATTAGCTGAAAAATATTAGGAAATTCTTCATGCTGTTGTATTGCTTATTATTTATTAAGAAAATGCCTGTTACTAAAATAGAAGTTAGTGATATGTAATGATAGTTACAATAATTTAGAGTCCATGTGTTTTTTTCTAATTAGATAGTGTTTTTTCATGCAATTGTACAGCGTATTATCTATAAAGAAAATGTCTATAGCGAATACAGAAATTACTGACATGTAATGACGGTTACAATGATTTAAAATCCTTTTTTATTTTCATGACACGATAATGTTTTCCTAGTGTTTATTAGTTTAAAGATATTAAGAAATTCTTTGTGCAATTATACTACGTAATATCTATTAAGAAAATGCCTGTTACAAAAAAAAGAATTACTGAGATATGATGATAGTTATAATTTAAAATCCATGTTTTTTTTTCCCAACACGAATGTGTTTTCGTAGTATTTATTAGTTGAAAAATATTAGGAAATTCTTTAGACTACATAATTTTATTAAGAAAATGCCTGTAACAAAAACAGAATTACTGTCATGTAAGGATAGTTAGAATAATTTAAAATCCATGCTTCTTTTTCTAACACGAATATGTTTTCGTAGTATTTATTAGTTAAAAAATATTTGTAAATTCTCCATGCAATTATATTGCGTAATATCTATTGAGAAAACGCCTGTAACGAAAACAGAATTACTGACAGATAGTTACAATAATTTAAAATCCATGCTTCTTTTTCTAACACGAATATGTTTTCGCAGTATTTAATAGTTGAAAAATATTAGGAAATTCTTCACGCAATTATACTGCGTAATATCTATTAAGAAATGCTTGCAACAAAAACAGAATTACAGACATGTAATGATAGTTATAATGATTTAAAATTAATGTTTCTTTTTCTAACACCAATATGTTTTAGTAATATTTATTAATTGAAAAGTATTAGGAAATTCTTCGTGTAATTGCACTGCACAATATCTATTGAGAGCATGCATATCCCATAACTTAGGGAAATGGTGACCTTGAATGACAGGTATGAAGCTTAATGTTTAATAAATAAAAGAAAATAGAA
The DNA here is from genome assembly GCA_026543055.1 of Argiope trifasciata. Classification (NCBI taxonomy): domain Eukaryota; kingdom Metazoa; phylum Arthropoda; class Arachnida; order Araneae; family Araneidae; genus Argiope; species Argiope trifasciata. Next base: position 243,677 of record JAPMOQ010001879.1, on the reverse strand, counting down.
CAAATGTGATTTCCGTTTATTTTTCAAGGTTGTTTCAGTTTCGAAAAAGACGCAAATTCAACGGCACGTGTTGACGATAACTGTAATGCACACGAGGCGAAAGGCTTATATGCTGGAAAAGAAATCTTTGTAGCACTTATTCAACTATTTAGGAAATGAGTTGACAAAAATAGATATTAAAACATGTTTTTTCATATGCCTTTATCTCCCAATTTCCATTTATAAATTCAGAATTCTCATTCAAGGTCAAACGAAAAAAAAAAAAGAAAAGAAAAAAAAAAGAAATAATTTTAGTAAAAATCATTTCGTTTCTTTTTCTCGCATAATCTTATTCATGGAATGTAATACGCACACGTTTAATTCTCTTGATAAAACTAAAAATAACTAAGCTAAAAAAAATGTCAGCGTGTTCTTTAAATAATATGGGCAATGAAATAAACCAATGTATTTATTGTTGGTGAAATATTTTTTATATTTATAGATGTTTTTAGAAAAATAAAGTTGTAAATTTATGGAAAAAATGTATATATACGTATATTTTTACCCATAACTTCTTTGCACTTCAAAATTATTTTTTAGATTTTGATTCATTTCATTCATCATTTTATATATATATATATATATACAAATACACTATATATATATATATTCATCATTATATATATTTCTTTGTACACAAGTTATAGAAATTTTGTACAAATAAAATAGGATTGCTTCTTTACAATTTTGGGTAGAGTGTTAATCGTTTTGGTTGAATTTTATTAAAATTTACTATCCATTTTCCTATTTCTCAAAATATATCATACTTTCAGATAATTGTGATGTATTTATAGAATTTTGTATTATAATTGACAACTAAAAATCATGGTTTTAAATAGTTTTTGAAAAAATCCAATTTTTCGACAAATTATTTTCGAATGTAGTTGGATAAATTAAATACTTGGGTTCCAATGAACCAGGAAGACAGTCGACGTCATATATTCAAAAAAATTGCCGAATGAATATTAAAATGCCATTAAGTTCAAGATGATTACTTGTAATTTATCTGCACAAAACTAATGTCTAGCTGGTTCAAAAACAGAATTATCTCACCTGAGGGATAATCGTCAGTTTTGATCTTAAGCAATGCAGTCCAACGGTAGTTATATCGATATTATCGATCACAATGGAGCCTTGAACCGGTTCAATGATTCGGAACAAAGCCATTGTAATAGACGACTTGCCCGCGCCAGTGCGTCCGACTATACCAACCTGAGGATAAGAAGGACATTCATGAAAAATACGATGAGAAGAACATTCATGAAAAAAGTAAAGGTAGATAATCATTAGGTAATAATAATAATGAAAGGCATGTAATTTTAACTTTGCTCATTTTTCCTCGTGGAAAGATATTTTGTTCTCAAGGAATACATCTAAATAAATAAAAATGAATGTTTGCCTGTATGTCTCTTATGCGGTGCCGTACCGCTCATACAATTCCGATAAAGTTCGACTAATTATTTGCAGTTACGGGATGGTTAAAGGCACAATACAATCGTCTAAAGAGTAAAAAATATTTTCAGATCTATTTGCCATTGTAAAATTATGGGATGGTTAAAGGCATAGTAAAATTATGGAATCTATAGAAATAGAAATGAATGTTTATCTGAATGTGTCTTATGCGCTGCCGTACCGCTCATCCAATTGCGATGAAATTTCGAATACTTATTTCCTGCACTTAAGAGATGGTTATAGGCAGAGTAAAATTATGTAATCTCTATAAATAAAAATGGATGTTGGTCTGTATATCTCTCTTATGTCCTGCCGTACCGCTCATCCAATTGCGATGAAATTTCGAATACTTATTACTTGCACTTAAGGGTTCCGATGTAATATAGTACAATATTTATTACTTGTACTTACGGGTTGGTTATACGTATAATAAAATTATGCATTCTATATGAATAAAGATAAATGTTTGGCTATGTGTCTCTTATGCGGTGCCGTGCCGTTCATCTGATTGCGATGAAACTTTGAATAATTTTTTAAATATAATACCAGAACTTCTTATTGAAGCATTAAATAAGTTTTTGGGAATAACAGTTTTTTGTAGAAATATCAGTTTACTTTTTCATGGGGTTCTATATGTAGATTAATGTCCTTGAGAACAAGATCTAATCCTTCGGCGTATCTTGTGCTGTAACCATAGAAATCTATATTACCACGTTGAGGCCAGTTCTGATAAAAGTTGTCATGTGTCAAAAACCAAGGAGCCTGGAAGTAAAAAAATTATTTATTTATTATTTATATTATTACTAGCTATTACCCATGACTCTGTTCGCGTGGAATTTTTGATGTATAAGTACGAAAAACAATATATAAGGACAAATAAAAAAAATTAAACCTAATCTAAAAACGATACATTTAAAAAAACAAGCATATACGAAAAATATGTAACATAAATGTAATTTAATAACAAAAACACACAACTAACGTAAAAACAATTTATTTACATTGTATACCCAAAATAAAACAAAACAGCAAATCAAGTCCTGTCAAATCCATTTTACTTATTGATCGAGATTGAGATAGTTACAACAGTATTATACACATCATTTTTAAATTTTTAATTTAAATAAAAACACAGTTGTCAACAATCACGCGCGAACTTTCAATGCTATTTGGGGTAACGCAATGCAGATTAGAAAATTTTTATTTCCTTTATTCTGTTTTCTTTTAATTTAAAAGTACTTCAGAATGAATCAGAAAGATCGATTCAATGTCTTTGAACCTCCCATCTGCTTGCAAATTTTTAAATCACACACACACACACACACACACACACACACACACACACACACACACCTATTTAAGCAGTAGCGAGATGGTAATTTTTAAACCATCCCAGGAGTTATATTTAATGTACAAGAAATAAGATTAAACCAACGCCTGCTCACAGGCGATACAAGAGCAGAAGAGAGGAAGAGAAAGGAGCACAAGATATTTTTCCAGATGGTTTTATATTATGAGACTCTGATAGGGATTTCTTTACACGTGCCAATTGAGATAAAGGGAATAATATGGGTATATTTTAAAAAGACTTTGATTCGATTGACAGATTTTTATCCCTTAACTCTTAACGTAAGAACCGCTGATTAAAACACTTTTACAGAGCTCGTGTCGCATTAATTAAATTTAAAAAAATGTGAAATGGGATCTAGAAATAACAGAACATTGTAGAATAAGTTAATATGGGTTAAATTAAGATAAAAAGGAGGAAATTATTTAAGTTATATATGTGGGTGTGATGGGTTTTTATGCATCAGTTTAACCTTTTTAGATTATTCGTTTATTGAATGATTTAAAAAAAAGCTGATTTTTACAAATAAAGTTTCATTGATGAAGAATTATTTGCAATATCATGGAGATTAACAGTAAATATGTTCAGATGTTTTTTCCCATTGCGCATTTGCAGATGAATTCTTTAACACAAGAATTCTAGTTTCGGCCCTTTTAAGAGGATCACGTCTCAACGGTTTCC
>JAPMOQ010001879.1:208484-234320 GCA_026543055.1 Argiope trifasciata | reverse complement strand
AACTTAAAATAACTTCCTAACTAAAAATACTTCTATACATAAGAACTGAAAGTATCTTCCATTACAAGAACAACGTTTTAAGAGGGAAAATATCACCAAGATACAAAATGCGATTTCATGAATATGTATACATGGAGGAGGGTGTCAAAAAATAACTTTTCTTATCTGGAGACTAAAACTGATGAATTATGTTACATTATTTTTATTTACGTTATAATACGTTAATTTAGTTCCGACAGAATATTTGTGTTTTACTTACTGTTTATATAAATCTAAATAAATACAAATGAATGCTCATCTGTATGTCTCTTATGCGCTGCCGTACCACTCATCCGATTGCGATGAAAGTTTGAATACTTATTTCTTGTACTTACGGGATGATTACAGGCATAGTAAAGTTATGCAAACTATATAAATAAAAATGAATGTTTGCCTGTATGCCTCTTATGTGGTGCCGTATATCTCATCCGATTGTGGTGAACCTTTAAATAGTTATTTCTTGCATTTTCGGGATAGTTCTAGGCATAGTAAAATTATGCAAACTATTGGGTCGTTCGGAAAGTCATTTCGTATTTTTGTGTCAAAATGAAAAGAAATTTTCGTTTAATGAATAAATTATTTGTTAAATTATAAAATTGCCATTCTGGTCTAATACCTTTTGCCATTCTGGTCTAATACCTTTTGGTAGTAACATGATTACACGCTCATAAAAGTTTTGGTCTTTGCTGTAAAAAAAACTGATCGAGGTGGTTTTTGGCCTCCTCATTTGAAGGAAAAATTTTGCAAATCAGTTCTGGTACTGATGTACTGTTAACACATCTTCTCCACACATATTGGCTAATTTATTTCTGGCTTGAACAGCATTTTTACCTTTTATAGCAAAAAAGAAAAAAATGACGAAAATGCTGTTTATTGCTCTCTATATTTAAAAGGGCACCATCCAAAAACTACTGCGAAGAATCAGCTGCACTTTTTCACACTCAAGCCTTGCTATATCAGCTCTTAAAACATAAAATGATTTTGCGGTTTAAGTATGAAATTGGGTGCGAAAAATGCAATTAAATCCTTTGTCAGGAAAAAACGAAATTACTTTCCGAACAACATAATATATAAATAAAAATGAATGCTTGTCTGTAAATCTCTTATGCAATACAGCTCATCCGATTGCGATGAAATTTTGAATACTTATTACTTGCATTTATTTGTTTCTGCTGAAGATGGAAAAACAAAAAAGTATTGCCAACCCTAATGTCTTGAATAATAAAGTTAAAAAATATAATTAATATTATTTACTTTTCTCCTTTATATATAAATCAACTTCAACGAATGTATTCCCTTCCGATACGAAAATAAATATTATTCTTTCCATCATTTCTAACTGAACAAGACAGTTAATTTAAATTCCAAACGATATTTCCAAAATTATTTCTTCTGCGGCAGCAACGCTCCGGGTACCAGCTAGTATGAAATAAAAATCAAAAAATATATGGTTTCAGTAACTGAGGAAGAGATCCTTAAATTTTGGATTGCCTATAAGGCTTATTTCGATCTTATTTACAAAATTTTGTCCCACATTTCCGTTAAATTTTATTCCCACTCTTTTCTTTGCAGTCACTCTTATTCCGAGCCACCGCGCACTCGTAAAGATTAGGTTTATTTTTAGCTCCTTGTGAAAACACAGCGATGAAATAAAGCTTCCGTTGCTTTTCTGCGACACCTCTTCAAGGTCATTCCAAACAAAATAACTCTAGGCTTTGCCAAATCAGTCATATATTTGGAAGCATTTGTGATGCAACACTATATGTAAGGCACTGGGAAATTCTAAATGCTAGACACATTTATAGTTATTTACACCATTTCTTTCTAGAATTTGCAACGTTTTAATAAGATAAATTTATTTTCTCTCTGGACTTTGAAAATGTTTGTCCCATACATCCGAGTTAGAATCTATTCCCTTTTCAGGGACCTACAGTGGCTTTCGATTCAAAAATGGGTCACTGATACGATATCAGAATTGTGCATCAAATCAGTTTAGGTTGGTGGGAAATTTTGGCTGGAGGTTGCTACTTAAGGCGGATCTTTAACTTAAGACAGTTTCAATTCATTTATATATGTTTGTATTTTTTAAGAAATCAGTGGCGATACAGATAAAGGCAATTCAAACCCGTTATTCACGTATCCAGACAATACAAAATTAGATATTTTATCCGGAAATTCCATTACATTTTCTTACATCGGGCCAAATTTACTAAAAAATTTATTTATTAAATCAATTTTCCGAACGAGTATAATTTTCCCTTTAATCATTTTTGCAATCAATATCGATATCTTTTTATTGAAGCTTGTAGCAGTTACATAACTTTTGTCTTCTCTTTTGGATACTAGAAGGCGTTACCTGATAGGCTATCTCATATGCCATCCCATAATGCATTGCGAGGTTGAAGAGAAAGAGATGTGATACTGAACTGATAAGCTGTGCGCGTGAATGTCTTGTCATTGTGTTTGTTGAGTGTGTGAATCTGGTTATTAAAGAAATGTTCCTGGAAACATAAGTCCTGTTGCTTCCTGCACAGATCATAATAATCTACATTCCATCACAAGCTACTTTTTATTCCTATTACCTCAATAATTTAAAGTCATGCACATTCTGAACCAAAGACGGCATGACTACATGAATGAGTGTCTGAGTCATACTCACCTTGCGCAAACCCTAGAATACCATAAACAGAAAGACCTGTAGTTGTTGAAGATTTATCCTGAGTGCCGTTATGGAGACCTTGAGCAGTCCACTCGCTTAACCAAATATTTCCACCTGTCTGAAACAAAGTACTGATATCAAATATATATAATAACGAATAATCAAATATGTACGAAATAACGAATAATCAAATATGTACGAAATAACGAATAATCAAATATATACGAAACTTTAACAGAATATGCTCCTTCTATACAAATTATCAATGTTTTTATAGAAGAAGTAATCGTATTGGAATGAAACTGATTTGGAATTGCTTTAATGTTATTATGAGCATCATTAATTATGCATTAGTATCTGTAAATCAAGGGAAATAACATTTTGTAAGGAAAAAACACTTGAAACAGTTTTATGCTCTCTTAAACAAATATTTCCACCTGTCTGAAACAAAATACTGATATCAAATGTATACGAAATAACGACTAACCAAATATATATGAAATACTAACAGAATATGCTCCTTCTATACAAATTATCAATGTTTTTATAGAAGGAGTAATCATATTGGAATGAAACCGATTTGAAATTGCTTGAATGTCACTATGATCATCATTAATTATACATTAGTATCTATAAATTAAGAGAAGTAACATTTTGTAAGAAATAAATAATTTGAAATAGTTTTATGCTATGGAAAACATAAATGTAAAATATACTAGAGGTGTGCCAGAACTAAGTTCTGTAAAGAAATTTTAAAAAAAGACACTATTATTAGAACCATTTCATTGCATTATAAAATGCAATGCCTGATCTATTTTTCAACATAGTTGCCATAATTGTTGAATCCTTTATTGTTCAACATAGGCGCCATCATTGTTGAATCATTTATTGTTCAACATAGTCGCCATCATTGTTGAATCCTTTGTTGTTCAACATAGGCGTCATCATTGTTGAATCATTTATTGGAGAAGGACACGAGCTTTAGCATTACTTTGTCGTATAAGCATGCCGACTGCGATGATGAAGTGGGCGAGAAATGTGAAGGAAGTGCATTGACAGTATCTTAATAATGAATCTTTGATTCTCCTTAATCTTCTGTAAACGAATTATTATCAATTAGAGACCGTCGTCCATTTTTTTCTTCACCACATAATAATATTTTGATCCATACTTCATAAATTTGTTTGTGAATTTCAACTGGTTTTGTGGCCCTAGCGTATGTTAAAACATAGCTCGTATGTCGAAGGATATTTAATTTATTAAAAACATTTTAAATGTTCAGCATTCCCATCCACTTTTTTCTTCACCGTGACCATTTCCAAGTCCATCATTGAAACTTTGCGTCCACCTCTTTACGACCGATCTCTGATTGCTTTCTGTCCGTTAACTTCTTAAATTTGTTTGTGAATTTCAATTCGTTTTGTGACTCTATTGTATGATAAAACATGTCGAAGGATATTCAATTTTTAAAAAACATTTTAAATGCTCAAAATACACACAACACCGCTTCATGGCCCTGCAACTATAACCCTCTGGTTATTTAAACAGCACAATGAGCATGAAGTGGGAGAGACATGGAAAGACGTTCCTGTTCTATCCTTCCCTGTGACTATTGTAAGGATTCTCACATTTATTGATTGAAATAGGGTTAGGGATTTTAATTTTGGATAAAGCAAACCCAAAGGAAATGAGCTTTTTGAAGTTCAGATGGGAAATGGATTTGCTTATTAAACTAACTCTCATGAAGGAACAGAAAACGTGCCGATTTACGGACACAGACTTATAGTTTGTTTGTGATTACAAGATTCTGAAAAATACTAATTAATATATTTACAAAAAACTAGAAACGAGTACAGAAATAAAAAGTGAGAAAAAAAGAGAGCAGCACTCACACAAAAATACAAATACAAATACACTCTATGTGCAAACACAAAAATAACAGAAAATAAATATATTTATGTAGAGTGCTACTCTTGAGAATAATGTTCATGGAATCTTAATAGATCTTGGTTTTCTTCGAGATGACGAACCATTCTTTGAATTTTCTTCCTGGATCCTTGGGAAGAAGCAACGCTGCGGAACCAAACTCGTTCTAGTTCGGATGTAGGCATGGTCTTGTGGAAGGAAGAAGTCAGCATGCATTCTGTTGCGCAGTGGATTGGGTGGCATCAAGATTTCGGCAGGAGCAGAATGCATTAAGGATCAGATTGAAACGCCAAAGACATGAAGGGAATGTCCCTTGAGATGTGAATAAAAGAATATCATCCCTTTTCCAGTTATTTGGTAGAAGGAAGACTTTGGGGTGGATGTTTAATGTAGATTGCCCAGTATATCCATCTTCCCAATCCTTTCCCAAACATTTTGTACTTAAAGAAGACTTAAGGTAGGATTTTGGTACCTTGATGTGACATTGAACCATGTCTGATTCCTCTGCTTCCTTCGCCAGTCTGTCGGCTTCTTTGTTTCTCTCATACCTAAAGTGGGCTTTAATCCAGGAAACTTTGATTTGCCTGTGTTGGATTAAATTTTTGCAGCTGACCCTCGCAAATGGATTTTGGCTTTTGGGGTTAGCTGCCGCTTTTATGCTCGCTTGGTTGTCAACTAATATTGTGATGTGTTGTGGATGGAGGTTAGTAGCGTATTCTACGGCTTGTTGAAGGGCTAGAAGTTCAGCTTGATAAAATGTGTTAAAATTCTGCAATTTTACTGACCATCTATGTAAATATTATCTTTTTCTATGACACAGAATGTAGAGCCGACATAATATTTAGGGACCTAAAAACAACCTTTTTTTGTTTGCCAAAGAATTAGCAAGGTGCCCTTGCTGGTATGAAATCACGAAAGCCACCCTCCTGCTAAACGAAACTTAGTTTCTGAACACGCCTAAACACTACCTTAACACATTGACTGCCAACTACGAGATAGCTTGAAGATTGCGTTCTTTTCTATACAATGGACCAAACCATTTGTGTAATTAGATGACACCTTCACTACTACAGTTAAAAGATAACAAAGAAGGAGTCATCTAATTAAATAATTGGTCATGATATCAGGCGAGGGTAGTGGTAGTGAACGTGTTAAAGAGAAAACAGTATATTGAAAACAACTAATGTATAGGAAGTAAGTAAATGATAAAAAAGGATAGTTTAGTTTATGAGTTTAAAAATATAAATAAAATTATCACAAGAATTGAATTAATTTCTTTCATGAAATTTTAATAGTGTGTGTTTCCATCTGTCTTTGTAATACATCCATAACATCAGTTGCATATACTCTTGATCAGATTATCCAGAAGAAATTTATGTAAATGCTGTCTCTCTTATTTAAGAGCCACAACAATACCGATAATGACTGTACTCTGATAATAATAATAAACTTAGATGATTTGTTGCAAATCATGCTAAAAGAATTTAAATTGTATGAAAATAACCAAGAGGTTACACATTTCGACTCGATTCACTCACCATCAATCAAAAATCACATTGTTAAACTGTACTACCTATTGAACTGCGCTACTTACCACATTGTTATATATCAACAAATGGGGCTTGTGGCCAATGTCCGATGTACTAAAAATGAATAGCGTATACGCGACATTGGCAGGCCACCTCCCGAAATGCCCGGGACTTCCTGGCCAATGTGGGAAATGGCCGGCCAATTCGGGAACTGGCCGAACTTCGGGCTTTGGCCGTAACAATGATACTGATCATTTTGTGTAATAAACTTATTCAGTAGATAATGTAAATATCTTTTTGTTTGTTTCTTTGTTTGTTTGTTTTCTCCAAGGGCGAGAAAATTTTCATAGGAGACCAGGAGGTTTCTGGTACTTCTTCTTGCATACAGCCAACCTGTTCGTCACCACTGAACGTAGCAGTATCGACAGGATTTGTTGTGATCGACTGCTGAAGGTTTCTGGTACTGTGAGTCCAGCACCTTATTTATACGCGTGAGTCTATCTTACTCACTAAAACTTCTCCCTTCAGACTACAGCCCACCTACGGCCACCGTACCTCCGAGGCCTTTATTCCGGAGGACGACCCTAGACGCCTACGAGGGGCGGATTTGTCGGAAAACTCCTCTGTGGCAGCTATAATGTGATTATCATTAGCATTACGGTATACCAAAACCCAAAATTTGCTCATGACCTTTTTCTTCTGACTTAGGTCGATCGCCCCATGCCATTTCGCGAACTGGCTGGCTAAACCCCGAAATCAAGGAAAGATTGGACATTGGCCAGTCATTGTGGGGCGATATTGGCTGTTTCGCGATTTGGTTGACCAATTCGCGAAATGGCCAACTTCGGGCTTTGGCAGTAACATATATAAAAACTTTAGAATATATGGTTGAAAATGATAGCCATATTTGTTCATGAGAAAGCTAGACGTTAATTGACTAAATCCTTAAAAAAATGAAAACTTACTTCAAAAGCAACAAATAGCATATATCCGAGCATAGAACAGAAAAACACGTGCCAACCGGCATGTTTCACATATTCCCAGTAAATTTGTGCGTTCACCTAGAAATGAAAATCGTATATATTTAACAAAGCCTTCATGCAGTACTCAAAATGTTAATAAATATACTTAACATACCAATCTTAAGGAATCAAATTATTTAAATGACTAAACAGTTGTGGCTTGCTTGTCGATTTGATAACTACTTCTGCTTAAGGTATCCGAGTAGTTATGAATCATTTTGAGAAAAACATGGCTTACTTGTCGATTTGATAACTACTTATGTTTAAGGTATCCGAGTAGTTATCAATCTTTTTGAGAAAAACATGGCTTACTTGCCGATTTGATAACTACTAATGCTTAAGGTACCAGAGTAGTCATCAATCTTTTTGAGAAGAACATAGTGTAGACATACTTTAACCATATTTCTAGGTTTAAGACTATTAGAAATTAGTAACAGGATATCAATATTTGAAATAAACATTAACGCTTTTTGAAAACTGGCATTTAGTGGTATAAATTTAAGCACATTCTTATAAAACTTCAAATTATCTACACCAAAAACTATTATTCTCATCCTAACCAAACTTATACCAAAATAAACCACACAGTTTTGTATAGGGAATGAAATAAAATTTTGTGGCTCTAATGATAAATAAAAAATTCACAGCTAATCAAAGATTTATCATGAAATTTTAAGTAAAATTAGTACATTATTCAAACAATAGGCTGTTAATTAAAAATATTCAATCGACCTAAATTCTTATAGTTCATTCCCAAGAAAATAGTATAAAGACTAAGTTTATGAAATTTCATTGTTATATAATTATAATATTTTGTGTTTGATTTGAAATGAGGAAGAAATGAGCAAAAATCAGTTTTAAGAGAAATGCATTTAAAGTATACAATACCTTGTTTTAATAATAAATTATGGGCGTACAAACAAAATTTTTTTCATTTATAAGTTATAACTTCTTGTTGCTAATTTCTTAATAATTTTCCTTTTTTTAATCTCTTAAAATTCTTTTTCTTGCCTATTTTTTCATTTGGCTGTGAATGCTACTTAAATTCATTTATTAAACTGTTTATTATTACTATTTAAATTCATTTGGAGGGGTCTGGCATCAGTTTTTTGGCTTGAAAGTTAGGTTTTAATTAATAAAAAATGAACTACTCAATGAACCGGAATAAAAAGTAGTCTATGTTCTATTACGAACTATAATCTATCTTCGTGTTGAATATCATCCAATTCTGTTCAGCCGTTCTGGCATGATTGACGAACTAACATCCATCCATCCAACCAGCCATCTATCCATCCAAACTTTCACATTTATAATATGAATATAGATTACAGGCAAAAAAATGAATGGTATTGGCGTCTTACAATATGATAGTAAACGCTTTCAGATTGATTGATTGATGGATGGACTTTATTGGCACAAGAGCCATCTTTGATTAAACTGCGCCAAATATACAGTGAGATTTAATCGTACATTAAAAGTTTTCAAAAAATTCTTTCTAAATTGTATCATTTTCCTTTTCAACCTGTAAAATCTACAAAGTAATAACATAGTAAAATACAATTTAACAATTATTTAAGAATCAAATCAAGAAGAAAAAGCCAATCATTTTTTAAAAGATAAAAAGTTAAGGATGATGAATGCCTTTTAATTCAATGTGTGGAAAGTGAAGGCAACGGATTCGTCCATACTTAAATTGCGGACATTCTATTAAGATGTGAAGAACCGTCATAGGACATTGACATATAGTACATCAGGATTCTGGTTCTCGCAACAGCAAATGTTTATGTGTGAGCCGTGTGTGACCAATTTTTAAACTGGTAAGAATGGTATCAAATTTTCTGTTAGGCCAACAAGGCCAAAATTCGATTAGATGTTTTATGTGTGAGCCGTGTGTGGCCAATTCTTAAACCGGTAAGAATGATATCAAATATTCTTTTAAGCAAACAAGGCTAACAGTCAATTAGATGTTTTATACGTGAGCCGTGTGGTGCCAATTCTTAAGCTTGTAAGAATGGGATCAAATTTTCTATTAGGTAAACAAAGCCAGCAGTCGATTAGATGTTTTATTGTTTTAAGGTATTCGACAACGGTAGTAGGAAAAGTTTTGAAAAATTGGATTTACTGAAAACTATTTAAAACAAGGGTTTTTAGATGTATTGTCAATTATAATACAAAATACTATAAATACAAAAACATTATTTGAAAATATAATATATTAGCTGATGCTCGGCGCGTTGCTGCCACAGAAGAAATAATCTTAGAAACATTGTTTGGAATTTGAAATAGTTATCTTGTTTAACTAAGAATTGTAGGTAGAATGATATTTATTTTCTTATCGACAGTGAATACATTCATCGAAAATGAATGGCATATAAAGGAGAAGAGTAAATAATATTTATTCTATTTTTATTAATCCATTCTAGAAACAAATATTTATTTTTATATATTAGATTTGTGTATTCTTTTAGAAATGTAAAGCTATGTGTTCTTTCAGAATGGTAATGAAAGAAACCATTTATTGTAACTCGTGATTCGTTTCATATTCGTTCAGCATTCTCAAGTTTAATATTAAAAAATGTGATTAAAATATTTCCTTTTAAAATGGATTAAACATAAAATATATTTATACCATAAAATCTTTAATATAGTTGAAAAGATAATGTTTTGAAAAATAAGATGGTGCAAAATTATTTGTATTATAATATTTTCGGAAATTACTGCAAAAAACGCTAAAATTCTATTAAATGTTTAATTAAAATTTCGAACCTATAGGAATGGTTTCCTTGAAACTTTCTCGCACACTCTCTAATAAAACTATTAACATACCCCACCAATCTCCATTTTTTCTTCTTCTGTCAGTTTATATTCCCTTTCTTTACAATAATCTCCCTTTTGACTCACGGACAAATTATCCTCACTTAGAGCTTTATCAAAAGAAGCTCTTTTGATGGAATAGGAGCAAGTTGCTTTGATATTTTTGTAATAACATTAACATACTCCACCAATCTCCATTTTTTCTTCTTCGGTCAGTTTATATTCCTTTTCTTTACAATAATCTCCCTTTTGACTCACTGACAAATTATCCTCACTCAGCGCTTGGTCAAAAGAAGCTCTGGGCTCGGTCGAGAGAAATCGAGAAAAAGGCCTGTCGAAAATACAGAAATAAGTTGAATTGAATTTTCCCAGTAAAAAACAACATGATTTAAAATATGGTATAAAAACTGAAGTGAACCTGGAAATTTGTCGTTTACTTTCTTCGGAAGTTTTAACATTTGCAGATTCGCCAGCGGAGTTTGCCAATGGTCCAGAATGTTCGGAAGTTTCTGAACAAAGAATATCTTCATTAGACGTCGCAGAATCCTGGCGAATCCTTGAAAATAAATTGAAATACAAAATAATTATCTCAGAATAATATACAACAGAATTTACGAATTGCTTCTAAGAAATAAAACACTTTCCCTTGGTTTATATATAGTAACGTCCCGTTTTCAAAGCAACACTACTGCCGCGGTAGTTGGTGGTAAGGTCTCGGCTTCGGAACCGGAGGGCTGCAGGTTCGAGGCCCGATTCCACCGAAGAGCCGCCATAAAAATGGCGCAATATGGCCGAGAATGGCCCTTGTGCTAATAAACCTAAATTAACCAAGCAACTGCCATGTAAGCGGTTCTAGTGCAAGTTAAATCGATCGGGGCCAAATGTCCTCCTACTGGCGTGGTGAATTTTGTAGAAATTTATTCTATATAATCTCTTTCTATTGCCCTATTATGGGCATTAGGGTTTCACATAGTATGAATGGAGATAAAATTACCTAAATTTGCACAGCTTGGATATTGTCTTTTATTTGAAGTTAGAAAGAAATAACAAGGAAAATAAATCATTATTCTTATTTTTGATCAGAATTATAAAGCTTCCACTCTTTTTTAGAGCGTGGAATAACAGTTCATTTTGAAAGAGGTAAGTTCATACTACTGTTTTGATCAGAAGAAATTTTTCTGTTTATGAGTGTTTGCACGTATCTTTATGCTGAAAAGATATGTGCAAATAATAACCGTATCTTTATGCTGCAAATATTCGGTTGTCGTTCATATTTAATTTTATTTTGAAAAATTCAAGGGCAAATGTTGTTATGGATAGCACACAATAAAAAAAAATGTTGAGAGATAAAAACTTTTCTAATATAAAAAGATTAAATCTATTAATATATAGCTACACAGTAAGCATGATAAACGATATCTATTTTTTAAATAATTGACTAAAAATAACAAATTAAAATTCAGATTTTATTCAATTATGAATCCTTTTTTCACATAGAACTTGGGTGATTGACACAGCATTTGTTAACATTCTAATTTGGCTGTACTGCCAGATTTGTTGAACCTTAAATAATAATTTAAAAATGGCAATTATTTTTATCGTATAATTTTAATGTTTTTTACATGCACAAGCATTTTAGTACTAAATTAATGTGTAAATTTTAAAGAAGCATTTTTTAGAGAAAATTAAAATTTTGTTCCAGTTTAGGATAATTAAAGACAAGTAAACAAAATTTTAAAATGCAGATGGAACTCATAGTTTTAAATTAATTTTCTACTAAAACTCCTAATATTAAAATTTTTTTATTAAAATTCAGCAACATATTAAAGCATTTCTCCCACTTCCAATAAATTTCTTTAAAAAAAAGCAACGGTCCTTCTTTTTTGTAGCATTCTTTTTTATACGAATATATATATTATATCTAATACTATAATACGAGGAATGGTTGCCAAGTCGAAAATCGCCCCAGAATTAATAAACTCCAGTAAACTTGGGAGTCTGGGGATTTTGGCCACGAGGAATCGATTGGCGCCGGTTTTGAAGCGCTACGGTCGAGCAGTTCGGAGTTACAGATAGGATATTTTCAAACTTTATTAGTTCGCCATAATGGCTACTTAAATTTTCAAGCGGTAACATGCTGCCATCTATAGCCAATATGGCGAACTAATAAAGTTTTATGTTTATGCTGTTATAGGTTTATAATATGTTTCTTATGCATGTATATATGTTTGGTTTTTCTAAATAAATTTGTCAAAAATATTGAACTTCAACACACTTCAATCTTTACCTTTACTTTACCTTTGTATAGAATAGTTCCCTTTCCAAACTCTAACTTTGTTTAGAATAATTTACAATGGTGCACTTTAACCGGTTATCTTTTCACCAATGGTTTCACAAATTTTCTTATGGCATGCATTGTTTTGATAAATCACAATTGAAAATTTAAATCTTCGAGTTAGCTTCGATACCTGTTTTCTCCGAGGGGAGCTCGGTCACCCGCTGGTTGAAAAATAATTTTGAAGATAACCAGCACTGCCGTTTATATAAATAATTTATCATAACGAGTCGTGATGTTATAATAGCAACGTTGCATTCAAAAGAATGCAAATTTACTATTATATATCCATATAAATAAAAATGAGTGTTTGTCTCTATGTCTCTTATGCGCTGCCGGAGCACTCATCCGATCGCGATCAAACTTTGAATACTTATTTCTTGCTCTTATTTGTTTCTGTTGAAGATGGGAAAAAATATGGCATACCCTTAAGTCTTTAATAATAAGATTAAAAAAATAGAATTAATATTATTTACGCTTCTACTTTCATTCAATTTCAATGAATGCATTCATTTCTGATACGAACATAAATATTTTTATTTCTATCATTTCTAATGAACCAAGACAGTTATTTCGAGTTCCAAATGATATTGCAAAAATTATTTCTTCTGCAGCAAAAACGCTCCGGATACCAGCTAGTATTTTTATATACTGAAATGATAAGAATATGAAAAATTGTACACAATGTTTTCAGGATTAAGGCTTCGTCAAATCATATCAATTTTAGCTCTATACTTTAAATCTAAAGTAGCCGTTTCCTGGGACTGGCTTGTTCTCCCTATTTATTGACTGATTAGCCTGTTAAACTATTAATATGCATTTTTTAGAATGCCACCTTGTTAATTGAGCAAACTGAAAAAACAAGTATTTAATTGAATTAATCTATATCAAATGATTGCATGAACAAAATAAAATAAATATACGTACAACAAAATAAATATATTATATTACAAAATAAAAGTATAAAATATACGCACTACAAAATAAATATATTATACTACAAAATAAAAATGGAAAATATACGCACTATAAAAGAAATATATTATACTACAAAATAAAAGTGGAAAATATACGCACTACAAAGGACATATATTATTCTACAAAATAAAAGTGGAAAATATACGCACTACAAAATAAATATATCATACTACAAAATAAAAGTGGAAAATATACGCACTACAAAATAAATATATTATTCTACAAAATAAAAGTGGGAAATATAAGCACTACAAAATAAATATATTACTCTACAAAATAAAAGTGGAAAATATACGCACTACAAAATAAATATATTATTCTACAAAATAAAGTGGAAATGAAAGTTCTATTTGTATTGATTATCTGAAGAAAACAATTCTTTTTTTTAACCGCCATTTCAACACTGCAAAAGCACAAAATTGTGCACGCGATGTTTTGGTAAATGTTTGGATTTCATCATACCATTAAAAACATTGTTACATTTTGTGTATCAACTTCAATTGCGCAAAATTATTGAAAATAAAAAAAGAAAGCGCGGAGAAATGAAACTGATATTGAAAAGATTTTTTTTTTTAAGTTTTAAGATAATGTAAAAATAATTTTTGTGAGATTGCGGTTTTGAAAGATAAATTAATCCCCGTAGACAAGTCATAGCGATTACTTATCTGCTAACATGTTCATTGATGCGAATCATACCGCCTCTCTAAACTAAAAAAAAATTAAATATTTTTAAAAAATTAAATATTTTTAAAAAATTAAATATTTTTAAAAAATTAAATGATATATTTTTAAAAAATTTTTTATATTATATATATATAAAAGTAATTATTTCTACCAATATGAAACTGAAAAGCGGGACAAATTTGATTGATGGAATTTGGTATGCAGACCTAGAACCAAAAATATTGTATTGTTTCATAAACTTGAAAAAATTGAAGTAAGGAAAGTCATGTCTGCACGAAAGAATACATTGTTATATTTTGTGTATCCACTTCAATTCCGCAAAATTATTGAAAATGAAGAAAGCTTGGAAAAATGAAATTGATATTGATAATATAATTGTTTTTGAGTTTTAAGATAATGCAAAAATAATTTTTGTGAGATAGAGATTTTGAAAGATAAATTAATTTCCATAGACAAGTCATAGAGATTACTGATTTGGAGGCGGGTAACATGTTCATTGATACGATTCACGCCAACCCTCTAAGCTAAAAAAAGGGGAGGGGGAGTAAATACCCAAATAATAAATAAACTAATAAAGGCGATAAATAATGAGCCAATAAATAAAAAAGGCGATAAATAATCAGAGAATAAAAAATAAATCAAGCTGATAAATAGCACAGGCCTGGATATTAAGGGTTATATCCTGTTTTTTAACTTCTGATCATTGATTCCTATATATTTTTTCCTGCTGACATTAGACATTATGATACATTGATATGACATTAGTTTTTTTCCATCACGTCAGAAGATTTTGCAAAACGCAATTTTCAAAATTTGTAATATGTTGCAAAACATCAAAAATATGAAACATACTGACAGATTTAAAACGGTTTATTTAATTATAAAATGTATTTAATTTAGTTAAATTTATGGCTTATACTTTACAGTATCATAGCCAAGCACATCAAGAGTTCATTGGAGAGAGGGGGGGGCAAAAAGTTAATGAAAATTGCATAAAATTAGCCTGAATTTCCGTTTTATTACGTTTTCCATAAATATTTTATATTCATTTCATTTAACACTGATAAATCAGCCAATAAATAAAAAAATAGCGATAAATAATCAGTCAATAAATAAAAAAGGTGATTAATAATCAGCCAATAAAAAATAAATCAAGCTGATTAATAATCAACTAAAAAAAACGACTAAGACGCATTAAAAATTCAACAGCCAGTAAGATCACCACTAAACAGCAACAAAATATCGTTCGTCTCACCTCTCACTAGAGGGGGAATATTGTGGTGGATGCTTTATAAGACAGATAACATCCTGAAGATTGAGTAACCACTTTTAGTCTTGTGGTCATGTTATCTGGCTACGAACCATAAGTAATTATTTCTAAAGTTAAAATTTTAAAAGTAATTATTTCTACCTATATAGGGACATGAAACTGAAAAGCGGGGCAAATTCGATTGACGAAATTTGGTATGCAGGCTTTGAACCAAAAATATTGTACTGTTTCACACACTTGAAAAAAATGAAGTAAGGAAATTCATGTCTGCCCATGAGAATACATTGTTACATTTTGTGTATCAACTTCACTTGCGCAAAATTATTGAAAATGAAAAAAGAAAGCATGGAGAAATGAAATTGATATTTGTAATATATATATCTATACTTATAATAAAGCTCAATGTGTGTGTGTACGTGTGTGTGTGTGTTGGCGCTCTACAGGCCAGACCGTTGGACCTACAGCTACCAAATTTGGTAGATGTATACCTTGGAGGTCAGGAATGTGCACCTCGGAGCCCTTTTTTCGAATTTTTAATTATAATTTGAATTAATTAAAATTTAAGTGAAATATCGACGTTTTTCCGCTATAACTTCCGAAAATAGTATTGCACAAACATGATTTTATATCAATTTAAAGATTAAAAAATTAGCTTTCTAACGGTACCAGTTTTTTTAATTTATAACGTAAGCTTCTATTTCTAACGAATTTTTAAAGAAATATTTTAACCATGTTTTTATCATGTGACTGGATAAAATAAAGGAATGCCGGAAGTTCGAATAAAAAAACTATCATCACAAAATAAATCTAAAGATATGCAACTTTTAACACGTGACTGGATAAAATAAAATAAATATAAAATGTGATATTTTCTAAAAAAATAAATGCAAAGCAAAGGATTCTGTGATCGTTTGCAATATCTAAATAATCAATTCAATAAATCTTCTTTACTGTAAACCTGATCGAATTTAGACAGGATATGCATTGGAATCCCGACTTAATGGCATATTTCTATTATCGTTTGCAATATCTGTATCATTAATTCAATATTTTTTTTCATTATAAAATGTGATAGTTTAAAAAAAAATAAATGCAAAGCTAAGGTTTCTATAAAATCTGCAAGAGCACGTCAAAGGGAAAAAGTTAGGTTTTATCACCGTGTTACCATCATTTTGACGGAAGTTCAAATAAAAAAAAAATAACTATCATCGCAAATTAAATCTGAAGAAATGCAACTTTTAGCACTTGACTGGATAAAATAAAATAAATATAAAATGTGATATTTTCTTTAAAGAATGCAAGGCAAAGGATTTTATGATCGTTTGCAATATTTTAATCATTAATTGAATCAATTATCTTTATTTATACAGGATTGAATTTATACAGGATATGCATTCAAATTCCTTTCAAATGGGCAATTTTTAAAATCTTATTAATAGGCATATATATTGTTTAATTCTATTAATTTGATCTAAATGAAGTATATAATTACATTTTATGTAGTTTGAGTCAAACAATGCATTGATGAATAATGAGTTTCAGATTTCTTCATACTTTGCTCTGTGAGCCACATTTTACAAAATATTTTACTTAATATTTTAAATAAAAGCTGCTACATCAATCAGTCTTCTAAATCAATCATTAAAACTGACTGATTTATAAAATTAAAGAATATTATTAGGAAAACGCGATCTTTTAGAAGTTTCAGTCCATCATCTTAAAGAAAATATTAATTTCAGGCCAATCAATACCCGGAATTACTTCAAGGCTAATGAATATGTGATTTAATTGAAAATTTTAGAACCCATTACTCATGGTGAACCAGCTGGTTGCCAAAGGCGGCTAGTGTATATATATAGTTTTAAGATAATGCAAAAATAATTTTTGTGAGATTGAGGTTTTGAAAGATAAATTAATTTCCGTAGACAAGTCATAGCGATTACATATCTGGTAACATATTCAGTGATGCGATTCGCAACACCTAAATGTTATTTTTTTTTAAGTAATTATTTCTACCTATATAAGGACATGAAACTGAAAAGCGGGGCAAATTCGATTGACGAAATTTGGTATGCAAGTTTTGAACCAAAAATATTGTATTGTTTCACAAACATGAAAAAATTGAAGTAAGGAAAATCATATCTGCTCATGAGAATACAATAGTTCAAAAAACGATAGAAGGTCGAGATTTAATATAAGGTTTCACCGCAAGTCTTAGAGGGTAATACCACTATGGGTTCAGATGTGATCTTTCTCCGAATCATGCCTGAATTATGATCTGTGGATGAATGAATCAAATGCAGGAATGAAGTCCACCCCATAAAAAGGGTTGTGATGCGTCAGTAGCTAAGTCGTACTCTTGTCCCTAGACGGCGCTGATGAAAAAAAAAATCTGTGCTCACTTGACTTAAATTGCTGATAGATAAATGTCAGCGGGTTTCTAAAATGCTATAAGACACTACAACAACAACCATAAATCTTAAATCCGTCCATCTGCATATTTTTGAGTGTTATGATTGCTCAAAAATGATACATAATGGCCATATGAAATGTGACATTTTTATTTAACAATAGCTGGTACCCGGCGCGTTGCAGCAGCCGAAAGAAATAATTTTGGAAATATCGTTTGGAATTTAAAGTAACTGTCTTGTTCAGTTAAAAATGAGAGAAAGAATAATATTCATTTTCATATCGGAAATGAATACATTCATTAAAATTGAGTCATATCTAAAGAAGAAGCGTAAATAATATTAAATTTATTTTTTTAACTTTATTATTCAAGACTTTAGGGTTGGCGATATATATATATATATATATATATATATATATATATATATATATATATATATATTTATTAATTATGTGCAAGAAATAAGCATTTTAAGTTTCATCTCAATCGCATGAGAGGTACGGCAGCGCATAAGAGACATACAGACAAACATTCATTTTGATTTATATATATTATTAGATAATTTTACTATGCCTATAACCATCCCGTAGGTGTAAGGAATAAGTTGATCAAGTTCCATCGCAATCGGTTGAACGGTACGGCAGCGCATAAGAGACATACAGAAAAACATTCATTTTTATTTATATATATTATTACATAATTTTACTATGCCTATAACCATCCCGTAGGTGTAAGGAATAAGTTGATCAAGTTCCATCGCAATCGATTGAACGGTACGGCAGCGCATAAGAGACATACAGAAAAACATTCATTTTTATTTATATATATTATTAGATAATTTTACTATGCCTATAACCATCCCGTAGGTGTAAGGAATAAGTTGATCAAGTTTCATCGCAATCGGTTGAACGGTACGGCAGCGCATAAGAGACATACAGAAAAACATTCATTTTTATTTATATATATTATTAGATAATTTTACTATGCCTATAACCATCCCGTAGGTGTAAGGAATAAGTTGATCAAGTTCCATCGCAATCGGTTGAACGGTACGGCAGCGCATAAGAGACATACAGAAAAACATTCATTTTTATTTATGCAGATTGGATGCGCCAATTTTTTATAACTTAATGACTTTCGAAATTTTCATTAGAAGCTCGCAAAAAAAAATTGTGAGGCTATTTTCATGACGCATAATAGATTAATCAAAAAAGTTTGGGCGTAATGGGAAAATTCCTTGATTCTAATTAATTTGCTATGCTAATTAGTCCAGTTAATCATGTGTCTGCCTAAACAAAAATGTCTTCTCGAGCCATTTCCATCAAAACCAGTTTTGAGAAGATGAGATTATAAATACTAAAGTTACAGAAATGTATCAATTTTGTTTTCAATTTTACGATTTTTACGATTAAGATGCTTTAGCATCTTTGCTTTACTCTCATAAAAAATCCTACTCTGTTACAATTAACATATTTTCAGTTGCATTTAAAAATTCATGAAAAAAAATTTAATAATTTTTATATTTGCATTTATTGCATCATCTTATGTTGTAAAATTGCGTTCTTTTCAGGAGAGAAAAATGAAATTGAGAAATGTGTAAAAATTTCCGAGGTGTTTAAGTTTATATAATTCATTTAACGGTGGAAGTTCATTTTGTTGTTGTTGTTGTGACTTATGGCACTTTACAAGCCCGCTGACTGATAATGTCGGCGATTTAAGCCAAAATGAGGCGTCTCTTGTTTTTTTTTCAGTAGCGCCAAAAGTCCGACTTAGCTACTTCATGCGCTACATTCTCTTACACAACCCCTTTTTACAGGGTGGCACATTCTTACTGCTCACAGATAGAACACAGAAAAAAACATGCCCGAATAGGGACGCCCAGAACACTAGAAAGACACCCGACCCCTAAGCCTGGAAGCCGGCTCATTTTTTGAAAGCTTGTAAATGCCGAAATTTTCATCAAATGTTACAATTTGATGATGCGATTATAAATATTTGAGTTATAGAGGTATTTTATTTTTTAGCTGACTATTGTTTGTATAAATTAAAGCATAATCGCAATAATTATTAAATTCAGTTCAAAAAGAAAATTCTTGCTTTGAAATATAATAGCCTTCTAAGGCTGATAAATAATCCTTTTGAGTATACATTTTTGAAAATAAAATCAAAATATTTCAAACCTGGGAGCTTTTTTCAAATTTTCTTCCATTGTTTTTGTATTTGTATGCTCTCGAACAAAACTTGTAAAAGATTCTCCACGTTTAAGCAATTCGTAATAGGAACCGATTTCAGCAATTTTCCCGTCTTTCATGGTGATAATAGTGTCTACTTTATGCAGTAAGGACACATCATGTGTAACAAGTATCCTGGTCTAGAAAAAAATACAGAGAATTAAAGCATTTCGTATGTCTTGCTAAAAAAAATAAGCCAAAACAATTGTATCAAAAGAAAATGTTATTTTGTCGTGGTAAAAAATATGCATTTTAAACATCTAGAGCATAAATCTATATAAATAAAAATGAATGTTTGTCTGTATGTCTTTTATGATTTTCTAAACCGTTCATCCGATTGCGATGAAACTTGGTCAGCTTATTGCTTACATCTACGGGATGGTTATAGAGATAGCACAATTATCGAAAATTATTTTTTAAAAATTCGGATCTCAACCGCGTCTATTTATCAAGGATTAATCTCCAAATAACTTGCCGCGGAGACACAATAGATTCAATAGAAATGCGTAAATGCCTAATAATACGTAAATGCCTTAAAAAGTCATTCTCAGAAGTAACAACTTTATTACAGATTATGCGAGAATTTTTTTTGGAGACCAAACTTGGGGGGTTTTATACTTTGATTAAATGTTAGGGTTTTTTAGAGTAACCACCAAAAATTTTGTAGTAAAAATAATTTTGCACCATTTTAATTTTCAAAAATTATCTGTAATAAATTGTCTTGCAATAATTGTTTGTAATTGTCTTAAATTTTTAAAAAATTTTCTATTGTATTGGCGAGTTTATGGTATAAATGCATTTTCTATATTTAATTAATTTTAAAAGAAACTATTTTAATCACATTTTCTAAAATTATATTTGTGAATTCCGAGCGAATATTAAGTGAATCACGAGATACAATAAATAGTTTCTTACATTACCATTTTGAAAGAACACCATGTTTTCTAATTCTAAAAGAATACACAAATTTTATGTATAAAAATGAATATTTGTTTGTTCATATTTTATATACTGTCGCACCCTTCATTCTATTTCGATAAAGCATTGCCAAACTATAGATTTATTGCATTTAACATTATTTTTTTTTTGACGTCAGAAAAGCGCCGTGTTCCAGCTAGTGCTTTATATCCTGCACTACTTATTTGAAATCAAAAATGGCAAGCCAGTATAGATTCTGCACGGCCTATTGCGCCAGAGGAAAAGTAATAAATAGTTTTATAAACAATACAATAAATAGTGTCTTTCATTACCATTCTAAAAGAACATCAAGTTTTACAATTCTGAAACAATACACAAATCTAATATTTAAAAAATGAATATTTGTTTGTTCATATTTTATATACTGTCATACCGTTCATCCTATTTCGATAAAACATTGCCAAATTATTGATTGATTGAACTTAATATTACTTTTTATTTCTGCTGCAGC
The DNA here is from genome assembly GCA_026543055.1 of Argiope trifasciata. Taxonomy (NCBI): domain Eukaryota; kingdom Metazoa; phylum Arthropoda; class Arachnida; order Araneae; family Araneidae; genus Argiope; species Argiope trifasciata. The sequence continues at coordinate 212,994 of JAPMOQ010001879.1, read as the reverse complement.
AACGCGCCGGATACCAGATAGTGCTGTATATCCTGCATGGCTTATTTGAAACCGAAAATGGCAAGCCAGTACAAAATCTGCACGGCCAATTAAACTGGAGGAAAAGTTTCAATTAAAATGATTTAACTAAAATGCTTCAAAATTTGAATGATTCATCCTTTCTTGTAAAGAATAGGAGATATACTTACTTTTCTTCTGAGAAGACCTTCATTGCCAATGACATCATCAAAGAGCGATTTTCGCACGTGAACATCAACAGCACTGAGAGGATCATCCAGGAGGTAAATGTCCTTATCTTGGTATACTGCTCGAGCTATGCTGATACGTTGCTTCTGACCTCCGCTGAGGTTTACACCCTGTAATTCCAATAAAATTTCCATTGTAAATAATGTTTAATAAAGTATTTCATAAATAATAACGATATTTCACAAAGAATAAACGATATTTCATTGCGAATAAACGATTTCATGAAGAATAGCGATATTTCATAAAGAATAAACGATTTCATAAAGAACATATTCAAACATTAAGATTATTGATTAAAAAATTCACGTTTCCTCAAAAAATCCACTTTTCGTCTTAGTCACCTACCTTAGAAGTAGTTGCATTCATTAGTACGTGGTAAAAGAATATGGATGCTATAAAATTAAAATTCATATGTCGTATTATTATGCATTCAATTCAAGTAGCCCTGGTGTTGCTTTACAACGGGACGTAAATATAACTAAACAAACAAACAAATATGCATTCAACTCTGTATAGCCTTAGTTTTTTTAAAATTACCATGCACTTTAGAGTAATGGCTAACTTGAGAAATAAAGAATAAATATATTTGAAAAAGAATAAACGATTTCATAAAGAAAATATTCAAACATTAAGATTATTGATTTAAAAATTTACGTTTCCGCAAAAAACATACTTTTCGTCGTAGTCACCTACCTCAAAAAGAGTTGCATTCACTTTAGTACGCTGTAAAATTCAAATTCATATGGCTTATTATCATGCATTCAATTCGAATCGTCCTAGTGTTGCTTTACAACGGGACGTTAATATAACTAAACACACAAACAAACAGGCATTCAACTCTGTATAGCCTTAGTTTTTAAAATTATTATGCTCTTTAGAGTGATGGCTAACTTGAGAAATAAAGAAAAACGATATTTCATAAAGAACATATTCAAATGTTAAGAATATTGACCAAAAAAATCACGTTTCACATGCAAAAGGATATGGATGTTGTAAATTCAAATTCATATGTCATATTATCATGCATTCAATTCTATATAGCCTTAGTTTTTGCAATTATTAGGCACTTTATTTCTCAAGTTAGCCATTACTCTAAAGAATTACGATATTTCATTTAGAACATATTCAAACATTAAGAATGTGTATTAAAAAATTCACGTTTCCACAAAAAATCTACTTTTAATCGTAGTCACCTACCTTAAAAATAATTGCATCCACTGTAGTACGCTGTAAAAGGCTATGGATGCTATAAAACTAAAATTCCTCGATAGTATTATCATGCATTCAATTATGTATAGTCTTAGTTTTTGGAATTAATATGCACTTTAGAGCAATGGCTAACTTGAGAAATAAAGAATAACAATATTTCATAAAGAATAAACGATTTCATAAAGAACATATTCAAAAATTAAGAATATCGATTTAAAAAATTCAAGTTTCCGCATAAAACTACTTTTTGTCGTAGTCACCTACCTTAAAAATAGTTGCTATCTTTTTAGTATGCTGCAAAAGGGTATGGATGCTATAAAATTCAAATTCATATGCTGTATTATCATGCATTCGATTCTGTAAAGCCTTAGTTTTTGTAACTATTATGCAAACTTGAGAAATGAAGAATAACGATATTCTATAAAGAACGTATTCAAGCATAAAGAATATTGATTAAAAAATTCATGTTTTCGTAAAAAATCTACTTTCTTTCGTCGTCATCTACCTTAAAAATAGTTTCATTCACTTTAGTACGCTGTAAAAGGATATGGATACTACAAAACTCAAATTCATACGTCGTATTATCATGCTCTCAATTATGTAAAGTCTTAGTTTTTCAAATTATTATGCACTTTAGAGTAATGGCTAATTTGAGAAACAAAGAAAAGCAATATTTCATAAAGAAGACACAAGAACATGTTCGAGCATTAAGAATATTGGTTTAAAAATTCACGCAAAAAGTCTTCTTTTTATCTTAGTCACCTAGCTTAAAAGTTGCTGCATTCACTTTAGTACGTTGTAAAAAAATATGGATGTTATAAAATTCAAATTCATGTATCATTTTATCATTCGATTCTGTGTAGCTTTGGTTTTTGAAATTATTATGAACTTTAGAGTAATGGCTAACTTGAGTACCAGTAATGACTCGGGTTCATTAAGTATTTTTACTTTTTTTTATCTTTTCTACCTATAAGTAAGCACTGAAACAAGACCCATGCAACATTACTTTTAAAGTAACAAACTAATTGAATTCATATACTTTTTAAATATTTTTATATGCTGCACAGTTAAGCAAACTTAAATGCAGACAGAAACTAATTTAATTCCTGAAGCAAATCTCTGGAAACACCAGACGGAGATCTAATTAAAATTCGTTAGAATAATAAATATTTTAGATTTTACATGTTGCAATTACTTCCTTATACACTGATGGGAAAAAAATCCCAACACCAAGAAAAAAATTATTGTACAGTAATGAAATTTTAGGGATACATTTGTCTAGGTAACATATTTAATTGATTAATGTTTCAAGATCACAGGTAGAGCCATTACTGAGAAGAGCCATTTCAAATGTGAAATGTTGGTACATTAGTAACCGGTGTAACCGCCAGAATTTTGAATGCAAGCATGCAAACGTGCATGCATTGTGTCGTACAGGTGTCGGATATCAGTTTGTGGGATGGAGTTCCATACCTGTTGCACTTGGGTGGTCAATGCAGGGACGGTTAATGCTGGTTGTGGATGACGCTGGAGTTGTCGTCCAATGATGTCCCATACGTGCTCGATTGGAGAAAGATCTGGTGATCTAGCAGGCCAAGGCAACATGTCGACACTCTGTAGAGCATTTTGGGTTACAATAGCGGTATGAAGGCGAGCGTTGTCCTGTTGGAAAACGCCTCCTTGAATGCTGTTCATGAATGGCAGCACAACAGATTGTATTACTAGACTGACGTACAAATTTGTAGTCAAGGTACGTGGGATAACCACGAGAGTGCTCCTGCTGTCATACGAAATTGCTTCCAAAACCATAACTCCAGGAGTAGGCCCTGTGTGTCTAGACCGCAGACAGGTCACTAGCAAACGTTCACCTGACCTCCTTCTAATCAACAAACGGCTATCACTGCGACCAAGGCAGAACCGGCTTTCATCAGAAAATACAAGAGATCTCCACTCCGTCCTCCAATGAGCTCTAGCTTGACACCACTCACGTCGCAAACGGCAGTGGTTTGGAGTCAGTGGAATGCACTGTACAGGGCGTTTGTCTCGGAGCTGTCCTTGAAGTAACCGATTTGTAACAGTTCGTTGTGTCACTGTGGGGCCAACTGCAGCTCGAATTTCAGCTGCAGACGCAGTACGATTAGCCACAGCCATACGCCGAATACGACGGTCTTCCCTCTCCGTAGTACCACGTGGCCTCACGGAACCTAGTCTTCTTGAGTCAGTACCTTCCCTTGACCACTGCCGCCAATACTCATGCACAGTGGATACATTCCTGCCAAGTCTTTTCAGCAATACCGTGGAAAGAAAACCCACCTTCTCGTAACCCTACAACACGACCTCGTTCAAACTCAGTGAGCTGTTGATAATGGCTTCTTCCTCTTCTCAGAGGCATCCTTGATTAACATTAACGCACTACGTCAAATCTGAATTGTAAATAACGATCACGAACCTTACAGCGCTTATTTAAGGCAAACCTCATTTGCATGTTCATAGTGTCGTTACTAGCGCCACACTTACACGCGTAGCTCGAAATTTGAATCGATGTCATCTTTCAGATGTATAAACACGCCTACCAAATTTCGTTTATCTAGCACAGCTCCTTCCTAGTGTTGGGATTTTTTCCCATCAGTGTATTTGACAATATCAACAATTAATGTAACAATATTTTAGTAAAATGAGTGCATTTTTTTTCGCTTCACTTCATTAATATTTTTCATGGTTTTAAGTCTTCATAACTTCAATTGAATATACAATGCATGAATATTAATCTGATTTACTTACAAATTTTTTTTTTCTTATGGAATTAAATCTCATTAATCGTTCCGTATCAATGCCTCTCTATTTTTATTTTATTTACTTAATTTGCTTATATTTATTTACTTATTTATTTAGTTTATAGTTATTTACTTATTTTGTTCATATTTATTTACTCATTTTGTTCATATTTATTTACTCATTTTGTTCATGTTTATTTACTTCTTTTGTTCATGTTTATTTACTTCTTTTGTTTATATTTATTTACTTCCTTTGCTTATATTTATTTACTTCCTTTGCT
>JAPMOQ010001879.1:183028-193518 GCA_026543055.1 Argiope trifasciata | reverse complement strand
TTTCAAAAGTGAGCAAGTTGTTATTTTAATAGCCATTTGTTGTCTGCTTGTGTTTTTAGTTTTTACAAGTGCTTTTCTTAAAATACATCTTGCTGTATGTGCTGTTACATGAGTTTTGTGTTTTCTGGTATATTCATGGAATAAATTTCTGGTACATTCATTCATTCTGGTAATTCATTTTCTGGTATATTCTAGTACATTTATTTCCCTTGTTCAGCCTGTTGGATTTATTCATCGGACGATTTCTTTAACAATATTTTCAATTTTTGTATTATAAAATCCTTCTAAAACTTCAGGGAAAAAAGGTTTTACAAGTGATTTCAATTTTCGTTCTCCCTAACGTAACTGCTACTGTCCCTAGCAACATTTCTACATTCCATTGCATGTGCTGCCACGCCGATAAATTGCAGAAAAATTAAGTATTGTAAATTTTCTATAAATTGCGGCTTCTTATTTCGAATTTCTGAGAGAGTTTCGTTTTCTGAAATCGATGATTTAACCAAAGATTTAAAATTACTCGCCTTTCACTGCATTTCAGAAATTCACTTTGTAAAGTATGAAAACTTTAAGGAATTCGACTACGTTCGAAGGAAAAATTTTGAAAAAATTGGATTTTTTTAAAAACTATTCCAAACTATAATTTTAAGATGTGTTGTCAATTATAATACGAAATACTAAAAATAAAACAAAATTATTTGAAAATATTATATATTTTGAGAAATGAAATTATGAAATGAATCAATGAAATTAACCAAAACGGTTAACACTCTACAGAAAATTGTAATGAATCAGTCCTATTTTTCTCTGTACACAAGTTATGGAATCTAATGAGGAATGAAATGAACAAAAATATAAGAAAAATTTCGAGATGCGAAAAAGTTATTGGTAAAAAAATATGCATATATGCATTTTTTCCCTTAAATTTATAATTTAATTTTTCTAAACACACCTATAACTGAAAAAATTATTTCACCAACAATAAAAATTTTGGTTTATTTCATTTTCCATATTATTTAAAACACACGCTGAATTTTTTATGTAAATATTTCAATTAGTTTTTGAGATATCATGTTAACGGTGAAGAATTCTTGTAAAAATTAAAGTTTCGGAAAAATTGAAAGTAAAGACAAATTTTAGCTGAAAAAATATGTGATTCTGGTTGGTAGAAGAGGAATTTCGTTTCCCAGAAAAGATTAATTGTTTTGGAAAGAGGAAAGTCTAAATTACGAGATATAACAACTAAAAAAAATCGCCATTGTAGTCGATAACCAGTGTTTTAAACATAGTCGGATACCTTAATTTAAAAAAATCTTACTTTCAAGGACTCTGCTTCTTTTTTATCTGCAAATGCTGATAGCACAAGCTGAATATAAATTAGAGGATAATACATCATCTCAAGAGCAAATATCACTGATGGTGGTTTTATTTCCTGTAAAAAAAAAAAAGAGTTATTTTATGCAGAAAAAACTCTCTAATGTAATTACTAAAGTTTTTAATTCCAAAATTGTGAAACATTTGTCATGATTTTAGAACTAATAGCAACTAAAGAAAAGAAAATTGCTACCAAAATATAATTTTGAAAGTGACCATATTTAAAGAAAAATTCTTTCAAAATGAGAAAAAAATAACAAAAAAATGAGATAAATAAAAAGATTATGAAAATTGTTTGATTAGTATTACTGACTAGTCTTTCAGATGCATTGTTAGAATAATTTTTGGAAAAAAAACTCATTAATTTTTGGGAAAAGAGTAATCGAAACTTTGAGTAAAGAATAGTCGCAATAGATTGCTAATTAATGCTTAGCTTTGAAGACAAATCGTTATACTGACATTTTTTCCTTTACGATAAAGCTAAACATAAATTAGGAATTTTCTTTGTCAAATTGAGATTTTATCATATGAAGTAAAATTTATAAGTTATTTCGTTTTCATATAATTCTAATTCAGCCATGATGCATTTTTTCGTCCTACTACAAAGATTTTTTTTTTTTAGTATTAGTGCGAGATTTTCATTTTATTGGCAATATAAACATTTCATTTTCATTAAAAAGCATCTTATCTATTTAATTCAACCACGATAGTTTTTATTTTTATTGTTGCTTTTGAAAATTTTTATATAGAACGCAGATAATCTAGGTTTTGTTTAACACGTTCAATGCCACTATCCTCACCTGATAGCAGGACCATCTATCTAATTAGATGACCTCTTCTTTGCTCTCTTTTAACTGTAGTAGAGAAGGTGTCATCTAATAACAGAGATGGTTTGGTGCAATGACATATTATTTGTAATGCATAGGGACGTCAGTGGCTAAGAATGTGTTTAAAAAAATTTAAACCATTCTTTGAATTCTTGTAATAATTTTCATGTATCCATGCTCAAATACTCATTATTTGACTCCATTTTTCAACAGAGCAACTAGCAAAATAATTCAACTAATAAACTTTAATTTCTACTGTCAAAATGATTTTCCAAGAAGTCATCTGTTGATCTCCTAAATGAGTTGAATGCATTCGGATTCATGTTAAAGTATAAGAATATTTTTTCTCAGGTGAATTATTTTATTCTAAAACTTTGTAGAGGTTTATAACATTCATTTTAGAATGCATAAAAGAACTAACATTCGTTTTTTAATTAATCTTCTTCGTTTGAGTTTGTTATAGACAATTCATTTTTATTGTTGTGCTGCCATCTATACTCAAAAATAAAAATTAAAGGTCGTTATATTTTTCATTTGAATTATTTAAATAATTCAACTATTTATAATTACGTTCCTTAAGCTGATACTTATATTTATATGATATTTTATATTATATGATATTTATATATATGATATATGTGATATTTATATATTTTTTATGATTTTATATATTTTATATATATATATATATATGTATGGTATATTGATACCATATTTTTTAATTTATCTCACCTTCTAAACTTTTTTAAATTACTTAAAATGAATTAATTTCTTAATTAACTCTAAATTCTCAAATAAATATCTTCTAACGTCTATATTTTAATTCATCGCCTCTCTCTGCTTAAGATAATACAAGGGATGTATAGTTAAAAACAAAAAAACTCTTATTTTCAAAACGCAAAACATGTGTTTAAATTTACAAATTCCTAACATAGAAAGAAATATATAGTTTACAATAAATATTGAAAATGATAATCTTCCATTAAAATATTCATTATTTAAAAGGAATTAAACTCATTTATATAAATGGAAACTGTTGCGGTTTTTCCTTTCATAACGGAATGGATAATTCCGGAATGGAACAGATAATTCATGTTTTTTCGATTGGTTTCGAAAATGCAGGTTGAAAGAAAGCAAAGGGTGTCATATCTGAAAATCATGAATTTTCAAAAAAAGTAAAAATTGATGAACTCAGACTCTTAGAGTTTCATTATTAAGCTCGAGTGGTATTTATTACTTTACTTTTTTTGTATTTATTACTATAAATACATAGATAAACGTAATTTCATTTCCAAATTTGTATTGTTTCTCGTACTTTGTTTTTTTACGATATAAAGTACTGAATCTTCTGTATTGCGTCATTACTTTTAATTAATTGCTTCACTAGATAGCTTAATATACAGCTGTCAAATGAGAATCGCATATGATTGCTATCTATCCAATAATCACAGCTCATACATCTATCTAATAAAGCATATTATTATATTTATTGGGTTGGTGCATAATTATCAGGTGTTTTATACACTGATTTTTAAAAAAAATCCCAACACCAAGAAAAAATTATTGTACAGTAATGAAATTTTAGGGGTACATTTGTCTAGGTAACATATTTAATTGATTAAAGTTTCAAGATCACAGGTAGAACCATTGGCGAGAAGAGCCATTTCAAATGGGAAATGTTGGTACATTAGTAACCGGTGTAACCGCCAGAATTTTGAATTCAAGCATGCAAACGTGCATGCCTTGTGTCGTACAGTTGTCGGATATCAGTTTGTGGGATGGAGTTCCATGCCCGTTGCACTTGGGCGGTCAATGCAGGGACAGTTAATGCTGGTTATGGATGACGCTGGAGTTGTCATCCAGTGATGTCCCATACGTGCTCGATTGGAGAAAGATCTGGTGATCTAGCAGGCCAAGGCAACATGTCAACACTCTGTAGAGCATATTGGGTTACAACAGCGGTATGAGGGTGAGCGTTATCCTGTTGGAAAACACCCCCTTGAATGCTGTTCTGAAATGACAGCACAACAGGTTGTATCACTAGACTGACGTACAAATTTGCAGTCAGGGTGCGTGGAATAACCACGAGAGTGGTCCTGCTGTCATACGAAATTGCTCCCCAAACCATAACTCCAGGAGTAGGCCCTGTGTGTCTAGACCGCAGACAGGTCACTAGCAGGCGTTCACCTGGCCTCCTTCTAACCAACAAACGGCTATCAGTGCGACGAAGGCAGAACCGGCTTTCATCAGAAAACACAACAGATCTCCACTCCGTCCTCCAATGAGCTCTACCTTAACACCACTCACGTCGCAAACGGCAGTGGTTTGGAGTCAGTGGAATGCACTGTACAGGGCGTCTGGCTCGGAGCTGTCCTTGAAGTAACCGATTTGTAACAGTTCGTTGTGTCACTATGTTGCCAACTGCAGCTCGAATTTCAGCTGCAGACGCAATACGATTGGCCACAGCCATACGCCGAATACGACCCTCTTCTCTCTCAGTAGTACCCGGAACCTGATCTTCTTGAGGCATTACCTTCCCTTGACCAGTGCCGCCAATACTCATGCACAGTGGATACATTCCTGCCAAGTCTTTCAGCAATATCGTGGAAAGAGAACCCACCTTCTCGTAGCCCTACAACACGACCTCGTTCAAACTCAGTGAGCTTTTGATAATGGCTTCTTCGTCTTCTCAGAGGCATCCTTGACTAACATTAACCCACTACGTCAAATCTCAACTGTAAATAACGATCACTAACCTTACAGCGCTTATTTAAAGCAAACCTCATTTGCATGTTCATAGTGTCGTTACTAGCGCCACACTTACACGCGTAGCTCGAAATTTGAATCGATGTCATCTTTCAGATGTATAAACACGCCTACCAAATTTCGTTTATCTAGCACAGCTCCTTCCTAGTGTTGGGATTTTTTTTCCATCAGTGTAATAACCGAATATGCACTTCTAAGGCTCTTCTGTGGGAGAATATGACATACGTGGAAGCAATCCCAGCCTTTATTATTCGGCGTTTTTTATCACTATTAACTATGATAAAGGAAATTAAAAATTCAGCAGCAACATTTTAAAGTGATTAATCCTAAGGGTAATCACCATCTACTTCAATAACTGCTTCCCATTTATACGTCATACGTGGAAGCAGTTCCCAGCCCTTATTTTCCGGGGGTTTTAACACTATTTATAGTGATAGAGAAAAATTCAACAGTAATATTTTAAAATGATTCACACTATGGGTAATCATTATCTACTTCAATAACTGCTTCCTATTTATACGGCATATGTGGTAGTAGTTCCCAGGCCTTATTATCCGGCGTTTTTGAACACTATTTACTATGATAAAGGAAATTAAAAATTCAACAGTAACATTTTGAAATGATTAATCCTAAGGGTAGTCACTATCTACTTCAATAACTGCTTCCCATTTATAAGGCATGCGTTCAATATGGAATACTTGGAATCAGTCCCAGCCCTTATGATTTGGTATTTTTTAACACTATTTATTATGATAAAGGAAATTAAAAATTCAATAGTAACATTTTAAAACGATTAACCTGATGGGTAATCGCCATCTACTTCAATAACTGCTTCCTATTTATACGGCATACGAGGAAGCATTTCCCAGCACTTATTATTCGGCGTTTTTGAGCACTATCTATTATTTTGAGCACTATCTATTTTCCCTTAGCATAAGCTAAGGGAAATTCTAAATTCAACAGTGACATTTTTAAATGATTAATCCTAAAGGTAGCTACCATCTTTTTCAATAAATGCTTCCCATTTGCTTGGAAAATTGTCGATTCCGCGGGCAAAGAGATCACGATTCTTGAAAGCAATTCATGCTTTGACAGCCACCACTAAGTAATCGAAATCTTCAAAACCTTTGTTCACCTGCCTGTTTTCTAGCCACCGATTGACCTGGTAGTAAGTAGGCATTTTTGTGGGAGAATATGGCATACGTGGAAGCAGTTTCCAACCCTTATTGGGGAGAAATTCGACATGTGGGCATGCATAATCGTAATGAAAGATGATAAGCGTTATATAACGAATATGAGTATGTTTTTCGACAAGTATTTCTATAACCTAAATGTTTCACTGTTTCCATTCATAAAATTATGAAATATTTTAATTTTTTATCAAAATACAGCACATCAAAGAAGCGCCTAATAATTATGCACCAATCTAATATTTCCTACATAATTAGGTACACTTTAGTGACTTTTCTGGATTGTCTTAATGCTCTTTCTTTGCCTAAGCACCCGTTACCATCCCTATTGACCACTCCAGCAAGATAAAATCCTCATTGGGAGCCTATGACCTAGCACAATCGGTCATAGGCTCCCAATGGGGATTTTATACCAACCATATTATTTATAAATAATACGAGGAATGGTTGCCAAGTCGAAAATCGCCCAAGAATTAATAAATTCCGGTAAACTTGGGGGTCTGGGGTTTTTGGCCACGAGGAATCGATTGGCGCCGGTTTTGAAGCGCTACGGTCGAGCAGTTCGGAGTTACAGATAGGATATTTTCAAATTTTATTAGTTCGCCATAATGGCTACTTAAATTTTCAAGCGGTAACGTGCTGCTATCTATAGCCAATATGGCGAACTAATAAAGTTTTATGTTTATGCTGTTATAGGTTTATAATATGTTTCTTATGTATGTATATATGTTTGGTTTTTCTAAATAAATTTGTCAAAAATATTGAATTTCATTGTTTTGATAAATCACAATTGAAAATTTAAATCTTCGAGTTAGCTTCGATACCTGTTTTCTCCGAGCGGAGCTCGGTCACCCACTGGTTATTTTTAAAATAGTGGATATGCTATCTTTTATGCAGTATGATAAAAGTTAAGTTATTATTCCATGAAATCAACCTGCCATCAATTAATGTAAAATAAATTAGAATCGGGCTAATTTTATAAATTCATAAGATAATGTTAAAAATGAATTCAAGTAATCAAAATAAACAATGATCTCCATACACAAAATAATCTTAACAAAACTAATGTACTTCAAATATATATCTCAATAATCTTTTTTTTTAAGTAGTAATTACATAATCGTACAGTATCTTAATTACGTAACATTACTTAAATCATTTACTTTTGATGCAATTTATCTTCAACTACAAGAAAGTGAGCTAAAGATAAATATCTATTAAATCAATGAAAAATTATTGCTATTCTTATTTCTTTTCAAGAATTCTTTCATAAACTGATTTTCAAACTTTCATTTTTATCAAGATGATATTAAAAAATAAATTCAAGTAATCAAAAGAAACAATGACCTCCATTTATAAAATAATCTTTACAAAACGGATGTTCTTCAAATATATACCTCAATAATTTTTTAAAAAAAAATAGTAGTTACGTAATTGTACAGTATCTTAATTATACAAAATTACTTAAATCATTTACTTATAATGCAATTTATCTTTAACTACAAGAAAGCGAACTGAAGATAAATATCTGTTCAATGAAAAGTCATAGCCATTCTTGTTTCTTTCAAAGAATTCTTTTGTAAGTTGATTTTCAACCTTTCGTGTTTGTGCAATCTGCTGCTGAAGTCATTCCTTGTCTAGTTGTCAAAATAAGTTGGCAGGTAACAGACTCTCTACAAGGAAATATCATTTCAACTTGACAGGTGTTTTACTCAACAAAGTATTTCCAATTCCATACACAGGCGATAGAAACGAATTTCAGCCTTTTAAACAAGTAAAAATTCTCAGAACATAGTAATTCATTTTTAATTTTGTTCTCAACCTAGTGCATAGGTTTCAACAGAATTGTAACAATCAGTTTTCTGTTGAATCTAGCAGATGCGTTTGAAAATAAATTTGTCGTACACTTTTTACATTTTTTCCCAATTCATTTTTATAGATTTTTAGACTTACACGTTTTAATTGTATTAAAAACCTGCAATAATAGCTTTATTTATAATTTCTATGTATAATTTAAAATACAGTAAAAGTTCCTTATTCGCGCTTTCACTATTCGCGGATTTAAAAAATGCGACTCAATTCCTATATCCGCGGCTAAAAATTTCTTTATTCGCGGATCTAATAAGTACATACATAATAATAAAAGGATTCCAATAGGTATCCAACTCAATATCCTTTGTAAAGGCCGTCAAATGGACTAATGAAAAAAGTAAAATAGATCTTATTACAAATTTGCCAAAAGTATGTTGTTAAATGATATCGCCGAGGACTTTGACATAAGCCGGCTTCACCGCGATCGGTGTTTTTGAGAATGTAAAACAAACAGAATGAAAGCAACCTTATTAATTAATGGAATAAAGTATATTTGTAGAATTACCGACTAAGAAATAAGGTAGAACTCACGATTAAGAAATGAAAATTTACTCACCTCATTCCGAAGATTCATTGGAATCTGATGCAAAGAAGGCAGATCTCAAAGACTATTTTAACCACTTTAATGAAACTATGAAAGATTGGAGCGAATTATACGAATACAGAATGGTCGACTCAATGGAATAAATAATCCACCGCAAACACGAGTAAGAAAAAGGGATGGACAGGAAATAATTGCCTAAGCCTTGAGATAATTAATCAAAATGTTCAAAAACTTCAATTAAATTGATTTTTTTATATATTTGGTTTTTTTTGTCACCTAGGAACGTATCCCCTATAATCCCATATAAATGACCATTTCGTATTCACGGTTTCGGTATTCGCGGTATATTTATGGAACATATACCCCGCGAATAAAGAGCTTTTACTGTACAATAGATATCTTCTGGTTAGTAAAAGTAATTATAGCAGACATTATTTCATCATTTCTATTCTATTGCTGTATTGCTATTGCTATATTTAATGGCTTATTTGCCATTAAATATCTTAACCTGTTCAAACCTGCATGTGTTTCTTAGTATTATCTCTGAAAAAGGGAAAAAATAGATCAATGATAACAAATGAAGTAGAAAGTTGCAAAATTCTTTCACCAATACAAGGAACTAGAGGGAATTGAAAAATAATGAGTGAAGGCATCAAAATGAAGCTTTTTATTTTTGGAACACCAAAATGATACAGTTTGTTATTATTGAAATGTATGAAATTTTGAGGCAGAATTCTGACAAAGGGAAAAAATAGATCGATGATAACAAATTAAGTGGAAATTTGCGAAATTATTTCAAAATTATAAGGAACTAGAAGTAATTGAAAAATAATGAGTGAAGACATCAAAATGAAGCTTTTTTTTTCCTAGAACACCAAAATGATATAGTTTGTTATTAATTAAATATATGAAGTTTTGAGGCAGAATTCCCCATCTCAAAGTACAGATAGTACAATATTTCAGTCTTCAATGAATACAGAAGTCTTTTTTTATGTATCAATGAGAATTAATTATGCAAATATATTCATACAGTAATACATCAAGTAAATTGCTAGAATTCTGACTTATCATTTACAATTTTTTAAATATTTCCTCTGTATGAGACTTAGCATATTTTTATGTTGATAGTGATGATAATTTGACCAAAATCAGTTTTGTGGTGGTGGTGAGTCTAATACCACTTGGTCATACCAAGCCCGAATGAGCGGATCTCTTTCGAATTAAGGCAGAGGTGTGCGCCTTTCATTGCTAACGAGTACCGTTAAGGTGAAAGGATGACTTTTCTCGAACATACACAAAACAACCCTTTTTAGGTGGTGGTCGAACTCATTCATCCACCCGCAAGTCAGAATTGAGATCCAAATCAGAGACCGACTCATCCCTGATTCAGTACCCCCAGAAGTACCGTTTTGTTAGGGGAACTTGGAGGACTTTGCAGTCACGACATATTTAACGTGCCCCAACTGCCATTAGCCAACACGGTGGTCTTTGGTCGAGACGAGAACAGAACTCGCTACCTTTCGGTTACGAGACTGGTGCTCTACCAACCAGGCTACCGCGGCTCACTCAGTTTTGTATTATGAACTTCAACAGGGAGAATTGCATAAATGTACCATAAAAAACTTACCGACATGAAGTACTGCAAAAGAGCTGACCTATGAAGAATGATTCCACAAACTGTGAAGACGATCCAAAATATGGTTAAAAGCGTCGAAGTCGTAATACCACGACTTTTGTGCATCAAGATCAAAATCATGACTAATATCTACAAAAAAAAAAACGTTTTTAGATAAACAATTTTTAATATCATTCAATAATATTCAATTTCATTTTCAGAAAATAATCATTATATAAAACCATAAAAGGCGCACGAATTTTGATTAAGAATAATTAAAGCTTTCTTAAAGATTGGAAAGCACT
>JAPMOQ010001879.1:171090-183018 GCA_026543055.1 Argiope trifasciata | reverse complement strand
TAGAATGAAGAATTTTTAGAAATATAGTTAGAAGGGTGAAAAAATATATCGAAAATAACAATTCATGCACATATAAAGGCATTATTAAACTCCTATTTGTGCAGAGATTAAAGTGAACTGGAAATATAATCAAAATGTTTGATAATAGAACCACTGACAAACTTTTGGCAAGATGGGATAAATCAAAAAATTTCTGAAGAAGTTTTATCAACAAATTTTTTTGTTGAAGGGAAACAGATTGTTGAAGAAGTTATATCAGCAGAAGCTTATATCAACAAATTGTCTGAAAGGAACAAAAAACCTGAAAATTTTAAAAGTTTTAAATTGGATAGCTTTGTCTCAAAATGGGACAAAGCTATCCATTTGTGGGGAATGCCGATTATTATCCAGGGTTATTGTTTTAGAATCGAAGACTCTATTCAAAAGAATAATGTAGTATTCATGTAGAATTCATAAAAGAAATGTGTAGAATTCATAAAAAAATGTGAAAGTAAAAAATTGATTCATCGAATGTCAAAAGGAAGTATTAACCCGCCAACCACACACACATGCGGCTCTGATCCAGCTGGAATTCGAACTTTTACACAAGTAAATGCATCAAATTCGTCATCCTTTCATGACAATCTTTCTTCTTCTTCTTCTTTGAAACTTTTTACAGTACCAATGTAGCTTGTCTCTATTTTCAGCGGAAGAGCAAACACTGAATGCTTTATATTATCTACTTTGAAAAAATGAGTCGCGTGTTGTATGTTTTACGCCTTACGTTTAGTTTATTGCCTTATTACGCAAAAAGATAATAGAATAAAAAATTTTAAAAAGAAATGTTTAAACTTACTTCCACGTTTTTCACTGGATGTTTTCAATTATTTAGAAATACAAAATAAACAACATTTCTTGACTGTGGTGATTGCATTTTGTTTTCAAAACTAATAATCTTTTTCCGAAAAGTTTCAACAACAATCTAAATAAAATAATTGTTTCCCAGTAGTTTTGAAGATAATCGTATACTTTTAGAACCATCTTGAATTTTATTCTGTATCGAATTTTCATTTTTTTAAGTTCAGAAAAATCATATACCTCTAAAGTGATATGACTTTATATTCATTTTTGTCTCTATTACCCTCTACAATTAGCTCTCAATTATTAGCGGTTGTCATTGTTTTTAAAACTTTTATGACAAAGAAGAGATGTTTTAACAAAACAAAAAAAGTGCCTTTTTTTTATAAAACAGACCAGCAAGTTTGAAGATATAAAAAATTATAGCAGTTCTCTTCTGTAAGTAAAAATTATTTTAAAGAATTTTCTTATAAATTTCTGTGAATGATATGATATCCATTTCTGTGGACAATAGGCCTTCACTGTCATTTATTGCTTGAATTATGATTATCGAAAAATCTTTCAGCTGATATTCAAACATGGATTCCAACTTCAAATAGGAGCGTTTATATCCAGTCTAGGGTCCCCCAAGCATTGATAATGTTCTGGTAAGACTTCTATAATAGTCTTCAATGTTTTTATGAGAAATAAAAACTTTCAGAAGTTATGTGGATTTGAAATTTTCTGTTAATATTTTCAATATCACTATACTTAACTAAATTTGTTTATCGCTAAACAACACTTCATTGACTTATTAAAATTTCTTAATTATGAAATGTTCCCTTTCCGAAAATGTTTTTCGTGAGAGATTATTTTCGTGAAAATGGATCAAAGAATTTTTTTCATGAGAAGGAAGAGCAAAAGAGAAATTGTCCTAACCTGCATTAGACAATTCTTTCTCAGAAAAAAACAACACAGGATGGCTTTTCTGTGTAATTCGATTTTAACAAAAAGATAAAAAAAATAGAAAATTAAATAGATTTAGTTATGAAATGTTTCCTTTCCAAAATTTTGTCGTAAGGGATTATTTTCGTGAAAATGGATCAAAGAATATCTTTTTTTTTTTTTTTTTCATGAGAAGGAAGAGCAAATGAGAAAATTTAATAAGCTGCATTCGACAATTCTTTCTCAGGAAAAAAAAACATAGGATGGTTTTTCTGTTTAATTACTTCGATTTTAACAAAAAGATTTTTAAAAAAGTAGAAAAGTAAATAGATTTAGTTATGAAATTTTTGCTTCCCGAAAAATTTTCGTGAAGGATTACTTTCGAAAAACTCTCGCTGTTTTGGCTCCATTGTGAATTTACATTATTTTGAAATATGTCTACTCTTTCCCTTTTTGAAATCAAAATCCTTCTTAAATTGTTTAATTCTCTTTCAGATTTTTGCCTTCTGCTTAGATCAACAGTATCTTGATAAATACGTTAAATAATGCTTCAGCTTTTCGTAAATCATAAGTAATAATTTTATTCTCAAAAATGTACGCAATAAAATATTTTAGCATACGAAAGCTTATAATAAGATAAAGAATAGAAAATAATATTAATTATGCTTTTGCACTCATTTAAATTTATTATGTTCTTTTTTTAATGACTAATTTAGTCACATTGCATATGAGCATATAAAGCTGAAAAATTAAGTCAAATAAAAAAAGCAGCTCAAATTCTGAATTTTTTTATCACCTCTTTTACTTATTCAAAATCAAAATCTTTCTTAAATTGTTTTAAGATTTACAGTAATAATATTATTCTCAAAAATGTATAGCATTCTCAAAATAATATTCTCAAAAATGTATCAAATATTTTAGCATACGAGAGCTTATAATAAGATGAAGAATGGAAAATAGTATTAATCATGCGTTTGCATGCATTTAAATTTATTTTGTACTTTTCTTAATGACTTGTTTAGTCACACTGAGCATGAGCACATAAAGCTGAAAAATTGTCAAGTAAAAAAAAAGCAGCTGAAATTCTCAATTTTTTTTTTAATGTGATGACATGTACATTTGCAAAGCAGAAACGAATTAATCTAACTTTCGTATTTTAACTTCTAAAAGGTTCGCAGTCAGAATCATTAATCTTATCACCGGATAAGAAAATTACGGGTGCTTTTCATTTAAATCAGTGTTATCAGTAGAAGGTCAAGTGCTATTCGACGATTGTTGATTTCTTTTCTAAAATATAGAAGATTAAATATATATATTCTTTCCCAGAAGAGACCTTGGAATATTAAGCCTACTTTTTATTAAATGTTCGTCTAGCATTTATTTTATAACTGCTTTAAATTCAACATTTGTTCATTTTGCCTTTTTTTTCTTAAACAAGGCATCTGAAGACCTATTTAAAAGATATTTGAGCTGAATAGATTTATTGGGGTGTGTTCCTCTACTCTTGCGATGCAGCCTCATTCACGGTGAGAGTGATTGCTGACCTAAACAAATAGTTTTATAAAAAGATTCCTGTGTGCTCTCCTGCTTTAAAAGTCACTTGTTCAGAAATCCCCATGAGAACTTTAATTATATATTGGCACTAAAAAAAATATTTTCCATATCAAAATATGCTATATAACCTGAGGGAAAATTAATTTCTGCTCTTTTTCCGTCACTTCTGCTTGGCCGCGCTGCTTGTAAATACGCCTGCCTTTCTCCGGAGATGTAATAAAAAGAACTTTAAAATGAAAAGTTTGTTCAATGTCTTCGAACCTGTCATCTGCATCCAATAATTCTAAATCTTTACTTGCATACATAGCCATTGACATAATAGTAATTTAGTTGAAAAAGCCGTTGTATGAAAAAATAAACAAGACTGAATGCTACATTTATATTTTATTATCATGAAACTTTCATAATCTCTCTGCAAAAATTGGTGAAAACCAGCTGAAGTAATTTTCCCAAAACTCTCTCGCAAACTTTCAAATAAAGGTTTTTATCCCAGAGAATACCTTTCACGTCATTAGGGTTCTATTGTTACGAATTTGGTATTTTTACTGAAGGCTTTACCTTAGGTAGGTTTTTGCATTAGGTTAATTTCTTTTAAATGGTTACCAGTATCCAAAAATCGAATTTTTGTTTTAGATGCGTTTTTGCCAACCGATTGAAACAAAAATTTGGTACAGTACCACTCTTGTAATTACAAAATCACATAACAAATATGATAGATTTAAGCCATTGCAATCTTTGAATTACGCGTTTACTAGAAGATTAGATAGACAGAGGCTGAACAACTTGTTGGATTTGGCTGAAACTTTGATAAGTATCCACAATATAGATGTTAAATTTGTGTACAGAATTTTATCTATCTATCCTACTTTGTTTTGTACTTATCGTGTTAACTTATATTCGGACAGCCTCGGAATGAATTTCGCTAAAAATTTCATAAAAATCTACAAATTTGGTATACAGACTATAAACCAAATTTCCTCCGTTTAGCTAAAAACGTCTTTTGAATTATCTTTGTCACAAACAGATAAAACAGAATGCCAAAAATATGTTTTTCGAACTCAGGGAGATCTGAAACTACAAATTTGGTATACAGACTATAAACCAAATTTCCTCCATTTAGCTAAAAACGTTTTTTGAATTATCTTTGTCACAAATAGATAAAACAGAATGCCAAAAATATGTTTTTCGAACTCAGGGAGATCTGAAACTACAAATTTGGAATCTACAAATTTGGTATACAGACTATAAACCAAATTTCCTCCATTTAGCTAAAAACGTTTTTTGAATTATATTTGTCACAAATAGATAAAACAGAATGCCAAAATAATGTATTTCGAACTTAGGGAGGTTTGAAACTTGGAGATTCATCAAAATATTGGGCTTGAATTTTTTGAAGATTACAATAGTTTATACTACGCATAAGACAAATTTAAATAAAAACCTTAACACTCATGTTGGATTTCGAATGATATCTTTATACTATAAGCAATTTTTGTACATTTTATTAATAGAATATTGGCATAATTTGCATTGAAAAAATTATTTTAACACTTATTTCCCTTATAGATAGTTGATGTAAACATAACTACTTATATATACTATAACTTTGGAACTTGGCATGATTTGCATTGAAAAAACTATTTAAACATGTATCTCCCTTATAGACAGTTGATGTAAACATAAGTACTTACATATGCTATGACTTTGGAACTTGATGAAAGTAGAGCAGTATGGGATACACTTTCGTAGGAAACTTTTTCATGAAATAAGATGCCACACCACACAGCATTTATGAGCAGCAAGGACAACGATATTACCTGGAGTAGAATTTTTCAGCAGTCAGAAAATTGTTGGGAAAGATTTTAAAGAACATTTCTTACGATTAAGAGGAAGCCCGCAGTTGAACTATATTAATAATTGATTAATAATAATATGAAATGATTATTATTTATAAATATCTCTTATAATTGATTTTGATTATTCATTTTTATGTATTAGATTTGGTGTTCTTTTAGACTTGTAAAGCTCGGTGTTCTTTCAGAATGGTAATGAAAGAAACTATTTATTTTAACTCAAGATTCGTTTAATATTCGTTCAGAATTATCAAGTTTAATGTTAGAAAATGTGATTAAAATATTTTTTAATTGATTAAACATAAAAAAATATATTTATACCATAAAATCTTTAACATAGTTGAAAACATAATGTTTTGAACACTAAGATGGTGCAAAATTATTTGTATTGGGTTGTTCGGAAAGTCATTTCGTATTTTTTTGTCAAAATGAAAAGAAATTTTCGTTTAATGAATAAATTATTTATTAAATTATAAAATTGCCATTCTGGTCTAATACTTTTTGCCATATTTTTGGTAGTAACATGATTACACGCTTATAAAAGTTTTGGTCTTTGCTGTAAAAAAAAAACTGATCGAGGTGATTTTTGGCCTCCTCATTTGAAGGAAAAATTTTGCAAATCAGTTCTGGTACTGATGTACTGTTAACACATCTTCTCCACACATATTGGCTAATTTATTTCTGGCTTGAACAGCATTTTTACCTTTTATAACAAAAAAGAAAAAAATGACGAAAATGCTGTTTATTGCTCTCCATATTTAAAAGGGCACCATCCAAAAACTACTGCGAAGAATCAGCTGCACTTTTTCACACTCAAGTCTTGCTATATCAGCTCTTAAAACATAAAATGATTTTGCGGTTTAAGTATGAAATTGGGTGCGAAAAATGCAATTAAATCCTTTGTCAGGAAAAAACGAAATTACTTTCCGAACAACCTAATACTATAATATTTTCGGAAATTAATGCAAAAAACGCTAAAATTTTATTAAATGTTTCGTTAAAATTTCAAAACTATAGGATTGGTTGGTTCCCCTAAAACTTTCTCGCTCATTCTCTAATAAAACTATTATCTCAAAGAAAGATATACATTGCATTTACATACAATAGCCACGAAATATTAACGTTTAGCTTGAATTTAGTATCTTTACTGAATCTGTTGTGTCTCCTTGGCGAGTTATTTGGTAATTAATCCTTGGTTATTAGATGCGGTAAATAGATCCGAAAATAATTTTTATACTTTAGATAATTGTATTATGTCTATAGCCTTCGCGTAAGAGCAAGCAATATGTTGTCGAAGTTTTATCGCAATCGGATGAGCGGTACGGCAGCGCATAAGAAACATACAGACAAACATTCCTTTTTATTTATATAGATCACATAATTTTTCTATGCCTATAACCAGGTGTAAGGAATAAGTTGATCAAAATTCATAGCAATCGGATGAGCGGTACGGCAGCGCATAAGAGGACATTTAGACAAACATTCATTTAGTTGAAAATAAATGTATATTTTGGGAATAAAATAAAATAAGAAACTTTTATATTTTCGTCCGTTTTTCCTTATTTCGAAAGTCATTGCTCCATTAAAGGTAAAACATTCATAACTTCTGCTAATTCAAAAAATGTCAGATCCCCCCCCCCTAAGAAGTTAAGAGTAATCACATAATCAGACAGGGTAATCACATAATAGGACAGAGTAATCAAATAATCAGACAGAGTAATTACATAATCAGACAAAATAATCGCATAATCAGACAGAGTAATCACATAATCAGACAGAGTAATCACATAATCAGACAGAGTAATCACATAATCATACAAAGTAATCACATAATCAGACAGAGTAATCACATAATCAGACAGAGTAATCACATAATTTTTTATAACAATTAATTTTTTCACAAAACACATTCCAAAAACTTCAGTTCTTTAGCTTTTCACAAATGATAGCTTTATGAATATTTTGCTCACCGATTTAGTTATATTCAGCTATGTCTACAGAAGTGGACTAAGTGATGAACGATTTACTAAGCTCCATAAGCTTATTTCGAAAGTCTTTATTCCATTAAAGGTAAAAAATTCATAATTTCTGCTAATTCAAAAAAATTTCATATCTCCCCCAAGAAGTTAAGAGTAATCACATAATCAGACAAAGTAATCACATATTTTTTTATAACAATTAATTTTTTTCACAAAACATATTTCAAAAAATTCAGTTCTTTAACTTTTCACAATTGATAGCTTTATGAATATTTTGCTCACCGATTTAGTTATATTCAGCCATGTCCACGAAAGTGGACTGAGTGACGAGCGGTTTACTAAGCTCCATAAGCTTATAAGGAACAACAGAGAAAATAAGCTGCAAGGCGCGGTCACTAGAACAATGTCTTGGAAGCAAGACGAGAAATCTGGAACTTCGGTATGCCAAGTCTTGTTAATGTCCTATAAAAAAATAAATACAATATAGTTTCAATTCATATAAATCTTCTTGATTATAGATTTATGGTATCCGACTACGTTAGAAGGAAAATTTTTGAAAAAATTGATTTTTTAAAAAAAATAATTAAAACTATGGCTTTAAAATGTAGTGTCAACGGTAAATCAAAATACTATTAATACAACAAAATTATTTGAAAATATATTTTGAAAAATAGGACTATTTGTAATAAATTTCAATGAAATTTAACCAAAACGGTTAACACTCTACATAAAATAGTAATGCAGCAATCCTATTTTTCTTTGTACACAAGTTATAGAATATAATGATGAATGAAATGAACCAAAATCTTTAAAAATTTGAGATGCCAAGAAGTTATCGGTAAAAGTATGCACATATATATATTTTTACTCTAAATTCACAACTTAATTCTTCTAAAAACGCCGATAAATGAAAAAGTATTTCACCGACAAAAAAACTTTTGGTCCATTTCATTGCCCATATTATTTAAAGACGCGCTAATATTTTTACGTAACTATCTCTATTAGTTTTTGAGATACCATGGTAACGGTAGAGAAGTTTTATGAAAATTAAAGTTTTGAGGAAACTGAAGCTAAAGACAAATTTTAGTTGGAAAATATGTGACCCTGGATAATAGGTCGGGCCTTCCTATACCTAGATATAATAAGCTGTTTTGGAAAGAGAAAAGTCTGAACTACAAGAAATAACAATAAAAAAAAATCTCCAATGTGGTCGATAACCAGTGTTATTAACATAGACCGATACCTTAACACTTAAACACTAGTGATAGAATTCAGCAATAAACAGATTCCGTAGGAATTATGTTGTACGATGCAGAGTTTATAATATCTTGCTGTTGCTTATAAATGTAATATTTCGTGATAATTAGAGAGATAATTTTAAAAGTAATACTTTATCTCAATTTAATGACATTGGCATTCACACTTAACGATATTATTGCATTAAATATATTGATAATATATTAAAAACTGGAAATTTTAGAAAACGGTATTGAAAAAAATTAACTGCTGTAAATGACGCACAACATACTATACTCTACAAAAAAGAACCTATTTAATGATATCATAAATTCAATTTTAGGAAATAAAAATTATTTTGACAACAGAATGTAAACAAATAATTAACAGACAGACAATAACAAATATAAAACAAACAGAATTAAAAATAATTAAAAAGCAAGTGATGATGTTGCTTCCAAATGCAATAAACTCTAAAAATTCATTATGCTATAAAAAATATAAGCTCGCAAAATTCTAGAGTATTTAAAATAGTCCATTAAGAATAATATTTTAAATTCTAGAAAAAAAATGGGAAGAAGCAGCTGAACTTTTAACAAATGCAACTGAAATATTTAAGCAGTATATTAAATATATTGATAATATATTAAAAATTAGAAATTTTAGCAAACAATATTGAAAAAAGTTGAATTGCTGAAAATGGCGCACAACATACTATTATCTACAAAAAAAGAACCTATTTAATGATATCATTAATTCAATTTTAGGAAATAAAGATTAATTTGATGGCAACAGAATACAAACAAACATTAAAAAGCAAGTGATGATGTTGCTTCCAAATGAAATAAATAGAAACTCATCATGCTATAAAAAATATAAGCTCGCAAAATTCTAGAACATTTAAAATAGTCCATGAAGAATAATATTTTAAATTCTAGAAAAAAAAAGTGGTGGGGAGAAGGTAGCTAAACTTTTATCAAAATGCAACTGGAATATTTAAATATTATTTGAGCAGAAAATATTTGTAAAAAATGATCGAATTTTTAATACTGGTTCATAGCTGTATTAAATTCTTTAAAACAGTTATCATGTTTTTTTTTGTGGGATCAGTTAAAGAATTTCGTGCAAAAATTATTTCTAGGTATTCTTAATACCCTACTTCCATCGTTTTACTATTACAAACAATATTAATGCTACGCATGAATATTATAAAAGTTATTTTTTTAATGTATAAGAGGACCGGCATTTACTTTAACTTTTATATAGAATAGAACTTTGTAAAATTACTGGTTTTAAGAAACTTTCACTAAATTCATTTTTCACTAAGCAAGAAATTTTTAAAAAAAATCATGCAAAATAGGAAATTATGTAACTGATAAATAATATAATTCTAATAATTCCAACAAATTCAATAATAATTTCAATTCTTGGAAGTTAATAGACAATTTATGACAAATTCTCTATAGTAAAAACGAGAACATATTTAATGATGTCATAAATTTAATTTTAGGAAATAAACATTATTTTGACAACAACAAAATGTATACAAATATTAAAAGCAAGTGATGATGTTGCTTCCGAATGCTTCCAATGAAACTCTAGAAATTCATCATGCTGTAAAAAATATAAACTCGTAAAATTTTAGAGTATTTAAAATGGTTGGTTGATTACTGAATATTGATTTATAACTGTATTAAATTCTTTAGAACAGTCCTCGTGGGGCTTTTTTTTGTAGGATCAGTTAAAGAATTTCATGCAAATATAATTTCTAAATATTCTTAATACCATACTTCCATCATTTTACTGTTACAAACAATATTAATGCAATGCATGAATATTACAAAACAATTTTTTAATGTATAAGAGGAGCTGTATTTTCTATAACCTTTATATAGGATAGGACTTCGTAAAGTTAGTGGTTTTAAGAGTCTTTCATTAAATTCATTTTTCTTTAAGCAAAAAATTTTGCGAAGAAAAAAAATCATGCAAAAAATGAAATCATGAAACTGATAAATATAATAATTCGAACAAATTCATTAATAATTTTAATTCTTGGAAAATAATAGACAATTTATGACAGATACTCTATAATAAAAACATAGACAAATGATTTTAATAATAAATAATAAATATATTCTTTAAGAATAACTAGAAACTAATGTAGATGTTCAGGCTGACTAGAGTTATCGTGAGAAATTTTTACAAAGTATTTCAATATAATTTAGAATTCATCATGAAAATCCTTATTTTAATCCTACTGTGTTTATGAGAGCTCTGTTTATCTAAAGAGCTCACAAGACTTTATCATTCATTCTTTTCAAATATCTCCAAAGAATTCCATTTAAAATATACTAGAGCAAGCTAATAATTTAATAAGTGAATTAATAATAAATCAATGGCAAAAATGCAAGGAGAATTTCTGATGCAAAAAGGAAAAAGTGGAAAAAAATTTCAACAAATTAATAAATACAAAAAAGTTGAAGTTGAAATATAATTTACTAAAATTAGTATATCGCTATACATAGAATAACTTTAATGTTAATAATTAAAATTAAAGGGATTTTTCATTGGAAACTGCAGTTTCATCTAATAAAATATGACCTACGAAACTTTCAAATTACTCATAAAAGTCTTTCGAATTCTTTTGAGAATTTTCCTTTAATTAAATTCTATAGAGTTAGAAATCCTTAGATTTGGAGATCAAATATATTTTTAATTTTTTCTTATCCTATTGTTTTCAAACAGTTTAAAATGGCGATATGAAATTCTGCTATGTGTTTAATATAAAATCAAACTTGGTATAAAATCAATTCAATTGCTTTCGAAACAAACGATAAAATAGAAAATTTTAGAAGAATGATAATTTGGATAGTTATTCTTTACCCATGGAAGGAATATGATAAAAAAAATTAACAACATTAATAGCAATATTACATAATATCTTTTTTTAATATCCTAATATCCTTCCTTATTCTTTGATATGTGTTTATACTGTATTTAAGATAAAAGGTTAAAAAGTTTTGCCCAACTTATGGGTAAACTTTGAACAAGCATCTTTAAAAAAAAAATTTATTATCCATAGATTCTGTAATTCTCAAACATATAATATCCTAAACTAGGAATGAAACTTCTAAGTCAATGATATCGTGCATGTAGAATTAATAACATTATCATGTTCATCTTTTGTTATAATGATGTAACAGGAATATAACATCGCTAGTTCAAAAGCGTCAACAACAACGTTTATTTCACTTAGTAACTGTATCTCCGACTAATTTTTCTAAGTTATTCTTTAATTTTGTATTTTTGATCCTTAATTCTTGATTGAATTTCAAATCATATTGTATTTTATCAATTAAAAATTTAAAATAAAATGTTTTATTATTCCTTTTTTTTCTAATTTTCAAAGGAGTATGCCTAACTTAAATATGTGTGAAGGTCATATAAAGGGTGTTTGAATTCATATTGAACGTAGAAACAAAAGAAACAGCTGTAGAGATTAATATTTTCATCTTGGCCTTTAGTTATGACTTTTCTGCTACCAG
>JAPMOQ010001879.1:119961-171080 GCA_026543055.1 Argiope trifasciata | reverse complement strand
GTATGAATCATATAATTATTTTCCTCCATAAATAATAATATTCCATAGTTTTCTTCCATACATTAATATTTGCATCTTGGTCTTTAGTCATGACTTTTCTGCTACCAGCTTTTCCGTTTCATAGAAAATCTTGTCCCAAGTGAATTGATTCAAGGTAAACTACAGTATGAATCTCAAATAATTATTTTCTTCCGTAAATACAAATTATTGTCTAATCAGAATTAATACTTTCAAACATTAAAACAAATCCATAAGCCAATTTTTAAATATTTCCCTAACCTCAATGGAAAATGTTTGTGAAAACTCAGACTCTTCAGTTTCATTGAATTCATTTTTCAAACCAAACTCATCATCATCAATAAATGATGACAATTTATTACATTTAAAGAGAATATCCAACGAAACGGAAAGTAAATGTCTTTTAAGAATGTAAAATTTTCAAATCTTGTCCCTTATTCAATTCTAAGACATGAAACATTTTCCACTTGTAAAAATTTCCGCTAAACTTAATAAGTTATTTCTT
The DNA here is from genome assembly GCA_026543055.1 of Argiope trifasciata. Classification (NCBI taxonomy): domain Eukaryota; kingdom Metazoa; phylum Arthropoda; class Arachnida; order Araneae; family Araneidae; genus Argiope; species Argiope trifasciata. The sequence goes on along the minus strand of JAPMOQ010001879.1, from coordinate 170,557 downwards.
ATTTTTGGAAATTTTGAAAATAAATGCATGAAATTTTTATCAAAGTTTTTGCTACATAATGATATATTGGGTGCGCTGCATAAATTCTAGAGTTTCTATTGCTTTGGAGTATATTATTAATATGTTATGTTTTATGCCTGACACCAATTATCATACTTTTAAAAATACTTTATTTAAACAATCTCAGTGATCAGTGAGATACTGGAAAATGCTCTTGTCTCCAACCATTTATTAAAACTTTTTTTTCCTACTATGTCTGCCTGAGCAAAAGTCAAAATTAATTATCACTTCAAAAGCCAGTCCACCTAGTAAGAGGAAAGAAGTTTTCATTTAATAATTTGGAAAATTAATTTGATTCTTTGAAGAAGAAAATCACACATGAAGATCCGTTGTGTATCAAATATTAAATAACACAGTTCTTCATACAAATAGACAAAAATTTGCATACAATTTATCTTCCATTAAGGCATATTTAAAATTGGAAAGCGATGATATATTAAAAAGCAAATGACTGGAAATAACTTCTGTTTATAAATGAGTCAACAGATATTATTTAAATATTGGTTGTCGACGAAATTTTATAGCTTGTTCCAAGTAGATACAAGCAGTAAATCACTTTTCAAAATGTTTCATTCATATGGGTGGGCATAATCGTAAATTTCTATTCAAACTCCATATAATTTAATTTGTTTTGGAGAATAAATAACTTGAGACTAGAAACAATGGTCAGTATACTCCAAAAGAAAAACTGAATCACAACCTCTGTAACACATATTAAAGGACTCAAAAGTGGATTTTTATGGAATCTCTAAAAGCTAATTTCTAATTATTAAAAGAGTCAACTAATTCCCCCGCAATATTTGATTTGACAGACAAATTATTTTTGTAAAATGATGATATTTAATCTTAATCGTTAACAGAGACGTGCTGATTAGCCTTAGAATTAAGAAAGATCTCATAAATTCATCTCCTCCATTCTACCTAATACTTTTTTCCTGTTTGCTTAATTTTATCTCACTGCCAGATACATAAATTTTCAAATTATCTAGTCTGTGTAATCCAATTTTTTTGGAGAATAAATAACTTCAGCCTGAAATCAATGGCCAGTATATTCTAAAGAATAATTTAATCATAAACCTCTTCTATACATATCAAAAAAAGCAAAAGCGGATATCCCTGGAATCCCTAAACGCTAATTTCTGATTATTAAAATAGCTAACTAAAGTCACCGTAGGAATTGATTTGAAAGAGTAATAATTGCTGTAAAATGATGTTATTTAATCTTAATCATAATAGTCGTAAATTTCTATTCAAACTCGATATAATCCAGTTTGTTTGGAGAATAAATAACTTGACACTAGAAAAACCGGCCTGTATACTCCAAAAGAAAAATTGAATCACAAACCTCTGTAACACATATTAAAAGACACAAAAGCGGATTTTCCTGGAATCTCGAAAAGCTAATTTCCAATTATTAAAAGAGTCAACTAAAGCCCCCACAAGATTTGATTTGAAAGGTTAATTATTATTGTAAAATGATGATATTTAATCTCAATCGTTAAAAAGGACGTTAAACATCGTACTTAGCCATAGAATTAAGAAAAATATTTTAATTCAGGATAAACAAACATTTATACAGTGAAATTGTTAGTAGGAATTGACTTATATATTTTTATATTCATCCAAAAGAACAGCACTTTTCTTTACAAAAGGATGTAATAGAATGTTTCCAAAAAAAGGAAAATAATTTTATTCCGAGAATTTTTAAAAATATTTTAAATTTTAATGTATCAAGATAATTTTTAACTCTCGGATAAGTACACTTGCGTTTTTGAGCAAGATTCTATAAAAGAAATTCGAATGGTCTATAAATTCTTTCAAATGTCTATAAAAGAATTCGAATGAGAAATATATCAGCTGAAGAGAAATAAATCTTACCCAGAAAGGTTCTCCGCAGAAGTTATCCATTGTGTGACAACATCTTTCCCTCCTGTCATCTATTAAATATTGAACCTCACAGCCTGTCAAAGAATTCTTTTAGAGAGAAAAAAATATATATTAAAACCAGCAAAATACGAGATTCAAACTGGCAACTGTGAAACTCTTGCTAACACGCATGCTCACAAAAATTCGAAAATAGGCGTGACTGAAAGAAATGCAGATGAAATAGGAAAGCCATGATATTTAAGAACAAAATACATAATTTGAGTTTTTCTATTTATTGAAACATTTAGATACTCATTAAAAGGCTCATTCATTTTTTAAACTCAATACGATGAATTTTTGATTTTTTTAGAATAGTTCGTAAATTTTTGTGAAAGAATTTTTTTTTCCCTCTCAAAAATTTACGAAGGAATCATGAGACATAAAATTTTCCTCCATAGATGCAACATCCATCACTTAAGCAACAAGTAAGGATCTGCTTACAAAATATTCAATCAAGCAGAATTCAAATAGAGCAACTGAGATATAATCTAGTAAACTAGTTTATTAAATTCTAAATTTACACTTCCGAAATATGATAATAGTCGAAAATAGTCGAAGAAAAACATGTATTCTGCTTTAGAAATTGAAAGAACAATACTTCGAAATACAATTTTTTCATTCCTTTTAAATTAACCTTTACAATCTTGAATCATAAATTAAACGTTAAAAAAATGCAACTTTCTTTTGAAGATAAGAAATCTTGAGATATATTAGATTGTTAAAAAAAATATTCGTATCCTAAAATAAAAAAATATTTGGAACACAAGTATTTCTAATTGTATAAAAGTTTAAAGAAGTAAAGGAGGAATACTAAGGAAAAATAATCAAATAAAAAAACAACAGGAGGAGAAGATTATTATTACATTAATCCAAACAAGATCCTATAAAATAAATGATAAATGATTAATAATAATAATGATTAATAAATGAAAAAAAAACAGTTGTTCGACAGGTTCAATTTCCCTTTAATTAAAGCAGAATCAGCATCTATTTTACAGTGGTTAAACAGCATCGAAACTAGAACCCTCGCAACTCAGAAGTAAAAGCTGATATAGAGTTCGACCTCGAGTGATTAGAAAATAACTATTAATTTGAAATAATTGCATATTTAGTATGGTGTTCCATACCATTATAATGTATCACCCGAACTCGCGATCTTATGATTCGTAGCCAGATAACATGACCACAAGACTAAAAGTGAGCTCTCAATCTTGAGAATATTATCTGGCTTATAAAGCTTCCACTACAATAAATATTTCATTGTACCTTTGGTCTTCGATAGACTTGATATGATGATTTCCAGAACTTCGTCTGACAAATGCTGATTGAATCTCTTGCACACACAAAAAAAATGTTTTTTTTATCACCGAATACAACCTTATTCCAGTCTTTATTAGTCCGAAATTGATATTTTCTAGCACAATCTAAACATTTTCTCTTCATTACAGATGTTGACAACTGTTTTTTTATTGGTGTTCTTGCCCATTTAGCTGCTTCAATAAGCCTTCGTCATATTGTTGATGAATCAAAGCTCACGCCATTTGCTAATAATTCTAATTAATATTTTGCGAGGATGCATTTTTGTACTAAGTTGCCAGGTCCTCCAGATATAAAATAATCCCAAAACATTTGCTTCTGAGGATGCTAAACTGTTTGATTAAGATATTGTTCTCTGATGGTTTTCCAGAACTTCGTCTGACAAATGTTGATTGAATCCCTTGCACAAAATTTCATTTTATCACCGTATACAGCCTTATTCAGTCCAAGATTGATATTTCCTGGCACAATCCAAACATTTACTCTTCATTACTGATGTTAACAGCTGTTTTGTGATTGGTGTTCTTGCCCATCTCCATGCTTCAATAACCCTTCGTCATATTGTTGACGAATCAACGCTCACACCATTTGCTAATAATTCTAATTAATGTTTTGCGCGGATGTATTTTAAGATTTTGTAGTAGAAATTTGTCTTTCCGAAGTATTGTATTGTGTTTGTATCCATATTTACACTTTTGTCTTGGAGGAACTGCTCCAAACTTAATTTGCTGATTAATTATCCTGGAAACACTGTATTTTCCAACTCCAACTGCTGCAGCAATATCCCTTACAGTCATTGAAGTAGACTGACTGAGGATACCAATTCTAGTCTTTTTCCTGAGAATGATATCCATTTTTTAACATGCATTAGAACAAGATAATTTGCACAAGCAACCTCTTCTTATGGCATCTGAAACAGAATTAATGGTAAAAGGCTCTACATGTGTGATGATTACTTGATTAAATAAGTTTAGATTAGTTAGAGACCTTTCTTGTAAGAAAATGAGTTGAAACTGGTTTGAGACAGAAAATTCTTGAGAAATGAAGAAATTCATAAAAAATTGAGTTTGCCATAATTATTTTGCACAGTACTATACATCTAAAGTAATATATATATTATTTATATTTCTGCTTTATGCATCATTCAATTTCAATTAATGTTTTCATTGTCAACAAGAACATAAATATCTTTCTTTTTATCATTCCTAACTAAACAAGATAGCTATTTAAAATTTCAAAACGATATTTCCAAAATTATTTCTTCTGCAGCAGCAACGAGCCGGATACCAGCTAGTATTTTTATAAAAAAATGTATAAAGCTGTTCTACCATAAATATTAGGTTTATGAAGGTACCTCCTAACTGTAATAATTGAAACTGGAAAATCCAGATGCTGGTAAAAATTTGCTGTCATTTTGACTGCCGTTTATTATTATTATTATTATAGATATAGTCCTTTTCAACACCCTTTAGTCTCTTCCACTGAACTTCTCCTTCCTCCACTATCCTGTGTTATAACTTTAGAACACCATATTCCTCGAAACTCCTAAAAACGGATATTTCGATCTCAAAGACTCCAACTAATCGGGCTAGTACAATTTGACCTCTTTAAAGTCTCACGTTTTACACTCTTGAGAAAAATCTAAAACGTATACAACTATTCTAAAGCTACCTCATTCTACCAAGATATATACTGTTTATATTAAAAATGGTATTTAGGATTTATGTTAATTCTTGCAAAGCGTATTCTTAAATGTCACTTTTATTCAGAGATGTTTACATTATTTTGACAACTATCTGATGTAATATACTACAAATGTTACAGATATTTATGAATGTATTCCTTGTATACAAATCATGTATATTACTTGAAGCGAAAAACTGAAAGATGCATATCTTAATATAAATAAAAGTCTGTGACTGTTGCACGTATATATGTTCCTCGCTGTTTTCAATAGCACACTTATTATATAAGAAAGAAAAAGTTAATTGAATATTTAATAAATTGTAATTTCGTATGTCATTTTCATACGTAACTATGTCATGAGCGCAGATGCCTGTTATTTAACACCTTGTTTGTTTGAATTTGAATCACGTTTTGTTTGGAGCTTTTTGAATAGGGGGGGGGGGAAATTTTACTGTTATCGCCTTTCAGTTGCTTTAAAACGAAAAAGAAAAAATTTCTCGAATAAAAAAACGTTTATTTTTTCAAGTTCTATTCTTGAATTATTAAATGCATGGGTAGCAAAAAAAAAATCGATGAGATTTTCGAAGTCTATAATATCCAAAAAATAATACAAATAACTAAATGCATCATAAATAAATGCCATTTCATTTTATGAAGCAAATGTCAGTTATGACATTTGGTACATAATCCCATTCAGTTTTTAATGGTATATAATCCCATTCAGTTTATGTACTAAATGCCATTTCAGCTTAGATTAGATTGACTGCAATATATATTATTGTTTGTATAATCATACCTCTACTTCCGCACGTTTTCTTTTTTTCCTCCTTTGGTTTTCTTAGCACCCAGCACAAATGCGTATGATATATTTTTTTTTTTTGAATAGCTCTCCTTTGGTAGTTGGTTTTTAGAATAACAAATAATTAACAACTTTTTATATTCGAGTCATTATATATGTGCGTCCCTATATAATAAGAAGTATGTGTTAGTGAAATGTGTGTATATAAGAAACAAGAAGACGAAAGTCAGTCAAATAGAAGCTGTTATAGGTTGTTAGTAAAAAGACGTGTGAGTCAGTGTTTTTGGTAGAAGAATAGATGGTCTTGAAGACCTTAGAAAACAAGCGCTTTTTTTCAGTAAGTAAACACAGGTGAATTGCCTTTTCATCACACCTCAACAAATATGATGAAAACATAAAATTTTATTCTTTTTTAACTTCATAATAGATAAGTCAATTTATATATTTTTTCATTTAAATACCGAAAGGGGTCATTTTGACCCCTTGATTAGAAATAAGTATATGCCAACTCATGATAAACCTAGTTAAGACAGTGCTAAAAACAGTGACAAATAAGATAGTGTGCCTTATTTTTATTTATTAGCTTTTACCATAATATGGAAGAATAAAAACATCAAATTTATTAAATAAAGATCTAGAGGGGGAAGAAACTACTAAAAATTCAGCAATTAAAATTTTCATTTCAAATGTCAGTATTTATTACTTAATTGTAAAAACCAATGATTCTGCAATAAAATTATTAGAAGTTCCGTTAAAAAAGCATATGGAATAAACAATTTACCTTCAAATAATGTATTTAAATGAATGTTTATGTGAGAGCAGGCTTTTTACAGACTACGTACCGCTTTTCTTTTTACCCACAACTAAAGAGTTTACAAAAATCTTGCATTAGTTTCATTTCTTATGTGAAATATGAACACTAATATTCTGGAATGTTTAGTGACTTTAAACAAGAATTGTTCCTAAGTCAAAGGTTTGAACTGAACTTCAGAAAACTAAGACGGACATAGTTTCATTAACAAGTTATAACTTTTCTGAGGAATGAAGCCATTTATTGTTTCCGCCAAGCCAAAAACAATGATAACGATATTTGATAGCATCTAAATTGCATATTATGTATTGCCTTCAATCGTAAATATTCATTGGGATACCGAGTTAAGAGTTTAATAACTAATAAAAATTGACTGTCAATGTAAAACCAATTATTCAAAAAAAAAAGTTAACATTAAAATCTTTGATGTCTAAATAAAAGCATTTTAAAAAATTAAATTGCCTTTACCATCCATTGAGCATGATGTCAAACTTTTTAACAAACATGAAACAAACTTTGACGAATTTTGATTCCTTTATGTTTGCCTAAACCGTTTAATGTTTCTACTAACAATTATACGTAACTCAACAATCTCACGATAATAGTTCTTTAATTTTTCAGTACATTAAAAAGATAATTCATTATTTACATGCACGCGACTAATTTTCTTTTTCCTAACAATTTTGTTTTTCTCAAACAACGGCAGGACTTAGTACTGGATAATTCATGTTCAAAACCCCTTTGTACATGTGATGCCAAAACAGAAAATGTCATCCCTGGATTTATATACTATTTTACAAATGTAATCGCTTTGTTGATTACATTTCTTATTAGAAGTGACTTTCAAACTTATTCCCCACTCCACCCTCAATATCCTCTTCAGGTTTCTTTCGATTCAATAAAAATTACCGACCTTCTGTTACTTTTTATTATTGCCAATGCATTTGCTTCAACAATCAAAAACTATTGCATTCTGATATAAACTTATGTTCATGTTCTTTGGTGTGTCTGATTTACTGTAGGTAAACCTAGGTAATATTATAAGTAAACTTACATAATGCTTTTCTTCTATACAATAGATGACGCCCTTTCCTTCTTTCAAAGGGGGAAGAAAAGGTGGTGGTGAAAGGGGGGATGCATTCACTCACTACTTAGTTGGCACATTCAATTACGGACAGATTTAAGTTATAAAATAGTACTACTAATGTCTTCCAGGTTTGATTGAAATTTGCTATCAGCATTGTGGCAAATCAAATATTTCACCACTTCTCAAATTCACTCAAAGCTGACCAACGGCAAGCCGGCAGATTCTACAATGCGACATGAACGAACAAATCGCCAAACGCACTAATAAGTTTCGCACTGCCACTACGATGAGACACGGAGTCCCAACATTTGATTTGCATATATGAGAATTGTTTTTGGAAGTCGAGGAGGTAAAAAAATGGAAGGAACGTGAACCTATTGATCGCTGCGAATTTTAAAAATTTAAAAACAAAGCGATTCCTAAAAACATATTTATAGTTATGGTTGTGATATTTTCTGGTTTTACAAAGTTGACACTTTCTGATTAAAATCGGTTGTTTCCGCATTTCCATAACCAGGTAGTCAATTTTTTAAACTTTTGTTTCCACGTCTGTCTTATTTTGTATTTTATGGAGAAGAACCAACATTGTCAATAGTGCGCCTTTTCCGATAAAGAAAATGCTTATGCTTACCCCCAGCTGCAGTCAAAATTTAAAATCTGTTCCCCAACTTAGTCATTGTTGACTAATTATCGAATTCAACACAGTAGAACGTATATTTCTGGAAAATATGGATATAATTTTTCTAACATCATTTGATTATATCGTTTTCTCCCAATGTTTTCATGGCTGGTTTTGATTACTAAGTAATAGACATTACAAATTGTATGACTGCAGAAACTTTTTTAAAAAAAAATTCAGAAAAGTTTGGAGATGAAATTTTACCATTCAAAAGTACTGATGTTATAAGTGAGAGAGTAAAAAAAATTATAACCTTTTTAACACTGAAACATACAGCAAGTTTATTAGAATACTGATTTTGGAAATCATAACATAAATTCATGTTTTCTTGCACAATAACATATGAAACTGACTTGATGACAGGGAAATGTGCGAGATTCAGTCAGTAAACAATAAATATTAAAAGTATCAAATGCATTTTTAAATTACTTACTAGCCAAGACAAAGTGAATTAAGTAAATGTAGGTCTATTACTTTAAAATACCTCAAAAATGCAAGTATTAAGCTCTTTTACATAATTTAATTCATCTTTAGTATTAGTAAGGAAACAAAACACATTACGAAATTCATTTTGAAACTGACTATTACCCTTTTTGAAATATATGAAATTATTAGTCAACACTCTTTATGAATCAAGAAAATTAACTGCATTGCAAGATATAATTTGTATTTCATTACGCTTTACACTTCACATAAATAAATGAGCCATTACATTATGACCATTTAATTTTCAAAAAATGAACTCACATAACTTCAAATATAATTTGTAGAGCTATACTACCTGTATTCATATGGATGATTGAGTGTCAAACAGAATGAATGAAGTTGTCGATTTAGGACAGACCATATTATAACAAATTAACTAGACAGAAACTTTTTTTAAAAAACAAAGTTGTTTCTAGATCTGTATTGCATAACCAAATGGAGCAGTGTCTGAATGGAGTAATTAATATATATTCATATAATCATATTTTAGCTTAATGAAATGAAAATGGCCAGATTTTTTTTGTTTGCAGCAGTTGCACACATTTAATGGTGAAAATTAAATGACAATTACAAAATTTGTTCAATACTACGAACCATGTATAGTAAGTAGTTCATAGCAAACATTCTAGTACACAATTTTATTTCAAAAAACCAAATTGTGTCATCTAAATAACTGCATAAATGACATGGATTTTTTTCCCAACTTGACCCCTAATCTCATTGAAAACAGAGCAGCCAGTAATTACTTATTTGAGATTAAATTTGTTTTAAAGTTCATTACTCAGGTAGCAAACAGAAGCTGTGACATAATGCTATATAATCAAATATTGAAAAGACACATTCATGAGATATTTTTAATCGCATCTTCTTCAAAATCCTAGCATCCTCTTTTAATCACATCAAAAGTGACTGGCAATATCCCATTTATCATAACATATCAAGTATACCATTTTATGTCAAGCCCAAATAAAAAATTCTGGGATAACACAGTTTAATGCAAGGGAACATTTTCAAGGTTATCGATAAATTTCTAGATGAATCCCTAATAATTTCACAAACCTTCCAGATTACTTGATGATGTACAAATAAGTGATTATATTGACATTGATTTAACAATTATTAACAATACTATATCATATACGAAAAAAAAATTCTTGAAATCAATAATATGGCACCGGAACCATTACCAACTGCATTCTTACAGAGCCAATACCTAAATGAATAAAATTTAAAAAATAATTATAATTAGGTCGCTTATTTTGTTAAATAGTCGTAATGTAACAGCTCAACAATTATACATGTACATACGAAATTAGATTGATCTAACCTCTTTAACATTTTACACATGGATCCAATCGGCAAAACGCAAAGCGGTAGGTAAACATTTGATCTTAATTCTCCATTTATCATACTGTTCACAAAATACCTCTGTGCAATATCAGATCTTCCAGCCAATATAAATTTTGAAATATTGCAACTAAACTGCTTTATATCAAAACTGAAAGATGTTTTACAAATAGTCTTTAACATTCGAAGATATAAAAACAAAATTTAAAAAATAGTAAATTTAATATTTAGTATAAAGAACTATGTACCACAGCAATTTAGAAAATATCTGAATTCCCAATTTTTATATCTAACAAATATGTAATAAGTCATGAAACTAAAGTATTTTATTCAGAAACTAATAAAAAAATGTCTTAAGAGTAAACTTTTGATTTGTTCATATTTAATGAAAATAAAATTAAAAAAAAGAGTAAGGAAAATTCTTAATTCCAACAAAAAATCTACAAGTGTACTCATCACAAATAAAATTTTAATCTATAATCAGTAAAATTCATGAAAAGTGTTTGCATTAAAACATAAACACAATTAATATCATAAATATATCATTGACATACATACATACACATACAAACAGATATTTTCAGTATATGAGTATATGAAAGAACCAACAGAGGCAGAAAAAATTTCACACACATGTCATTGAATGTGCTGCAGAACTTGGTTTGTTAATGCATAAGTTAGCAGAGTCAAATAATCTATATCACAACAGAGTATTCCAATATTGGTTAATAATCTCAGCACCTAAGTATTATCCAACTGTGTAAACTTTTTTTTAAAAAAATAATGCACTGAAAAGAAACAAGGTACATAAAGCAAAAATCTTATTTCTACCAAACAGGCAAACAACTTTTTATATAGGCAGAATAATCTGAACAAAACTAGTCATATTGCTGTTAAATCAATGACAGTTGCCCCCCCCCCAAAAAAAATATGGATACGAAGATCCAACACGTACATTCAGAAAAGAACATATATCATAAATTACATTTTAAGATAATTAAAAAGAAAACACATCAGTTAAAACAAATCTCAAAGGATAATTTAGATTTCACCTTCATATATGAAATAGTTTTTAAATAATAATAATAAAAAGCAATGCAATAGAAAATCGCACTCATAAGAATGATATTAAAAAACAGAAACATTAGGCAGATAGCAACGCCTTCTAACCAAACACAACATATGGAGTATACAGAGTCAATTTTAAATGTTTACTTAATTAAAAGTTTACAGGCTTTCAGATTGTGCATCTTACAGCTTTAGTCTTAAAAACAAAATTAAACATGAAGACTAGAAGCAATGTTGTATAACTAAGAAAATTAAGGAAATATTCAAACTGAAAATATGGAGTAATTGTAATTAATGTCCAGTTTGAAATAATACTGTCCAGATTTTCCAATTCCGTTTTCATTACAGATGACTAAAAAACTTTTTTACACACGAAGCAGCTTGTCAGTGGATTATAATCTTTAAAACAGAAAAAAGCATATTTTTTAAATTATATGTTTACTGTCTGCGACCATATGCTCATGAAAATGAAAATTTACAACAAAGAAAACAAAAAATTCACTTTTGTGGAGGGAGGAAAACAGAAACTTCATGAAATATAGCATAATCTACACCTGTTTACACAATTAGATGCACACAAATTTAATATCAGTGGGAATAACATCATAGGAAAGAGTGAGTATTGCAAAATATCAATGAGGTCACAGGGTTTTTAATGTTTCATAAAATCGACTAATTCATTCATTTCTATTTTAGCCACACGGTGAAATATTCGTCACATTCTCTGGAAGTATCAATTGGTACAATGAAAACTAAACCATTTAGTTTAATGATAAAACAAATACTGCAAGAAAATTTTTCAACAAACAATACGATGTATAAAGGTAATACAATCTTTTACAAATCTGAGAATGCAAACTTTACAGAATTTCGAAAATTTTCAACTGCAATTCAACAGCCAATTAATCAATAATTTGAAACAGACATTACTTCGCAAGATATTTGGTTAAAAATCCCTTATTTCATGTTAATATGAATTAATGATAGCAAATACAGACATTTGTGTCAAACACGAAATAACAATACTTTTTAGAAACCATGTAATAGATGAAAACAGTTTCAGGAAAACAGAAATGTAACCCCATCCAGTGAAAAATAATCATTTTTGAAAAATAATCATCAACGATTAACAGTCATATTCCATGGTAACTTTATTCGGGATTTCTTGCTTGATAGCAAACAAGAATATTAATTAATATAAAAGGAATTTTTTTAAATCCAAACTATTTATTTAGATATGAATAATAAAGGAATGTTAACTAAACTTTTGAATTCACATTCGCATGAATATTTGAATTAACAGTATGATTCTCTTTTAACCTTTTATCTATAAACATATTGATTTTTCAATACGACCGAGAATGGAATTTTTTAAGTAAAAGTAATCAGTTTTAATGTAAAATAATAAACATTTCCCAAAATTATTTATTAAATTTTAAACACAAGGTCTTTATTGCATTTTATTTTTTAAAATATAAACAATGAAGAAACGTTTCAAAAATGTTACAGACATTATACACTTTACACCACTCAAAATATTTTCATCAATTTCTAGTAGATACATGGATTGGAAAAACTCGTATTTTGAAACATAATTATATCGGATATATCTTAAAAATGCAGTTTTTAAAAATATATTAGAGGACAAATTTCAAAAGAGGATATGTCTTTATTCAATTTTAACACATTTGAATACAACTATCAAATTTTGGCAAGTTTCTCATGTACTTTGTTCGACTAAAAGAAAAGGGAGGGGAATGAAGTGCGTAAACAAGATGACATATTCTTAAGCCCATAAAATGTCTTAGAAGAAGCTTAAATGATCTTATATAAATAGCAGAATTTCAAAAAAAAAAAAGTGATGGCACGATCATTTTAACAAAAAACATACTTTACTTTCTGCTCAAATTTTGATTAAAAATAAAAGTGCATCTTTCAAATATTTAATTTTAAATTATGGAACAGGAAACAGCAAACGGAAATAACGTTTCTCAAAGCGATACATTCAAACATACACATATACATCGATACACAAAACAATTACTAGAAGATACTACATTATTTTCGAGGGGAGGGGGGTTCATTTCGAATTTTAATAAATAAATAAATAAATAATAAAAGAATTATATTGAAAAGTTCAGAAAGATTTAACATTTAGCTTTATTATTATTGCTGAAATATGATATTACACCAAAAATGTTCAATAACAGTGAACTGTTATTACATGTATAACTGTAGCAGATATGATTCACACATATTTTGAAACTCATCATGCCATGATCTCACCAAAGAGAGGAATGGGAAATCTACAAACTTATCTTCAAAGCTGAATCAGTAAAAACTTAAAGGAAAGCAAAAGTAACTATTCCGTAAATAAATTATTTAAAAATATAAATTTATTCTATGCTTAATTGGAAAGATAAATATTTTCTCCTCTTACATTAATATAGAGTTCCCATTCTCTCCAATGATTTTCAAGCAAAATAAAATAGCACTCAAAAGAGATGCAAGGAATGATTAAGTTTTCAAGTTTTGAGTTTCCTAAACAAAAATCCATTGTCAGCAATCAAATATAAGATAAAAGAAATAAACATAAGCAGCCACCAAAAATACATGAACAAATAAAAGTATACATACAAAATATTTTAATAAACAGAGCATTTATTCATAACAGAAAAAAAGACATATTTAACCATAAGATAATGTAAAAAAATGACCCTTTTACAACACAATCTAAATTAAGTACAGAAACAATAATGAGTACATCATTGCACTGAGTATTTCAAATGCAGAAAAAAAAGTAATGAAATGATGAAACATTCAAAATGAGACAAGTTTCATAAAAAATTCTATTCAAACTTTTGTGAAAAAAGGTAATCAGCAGCAGCATTTTCATCTCGATCGCAGACAAGATAAGCTTCAACGACCTTGTTGTCTGAAAAGCCAAGTTGTTTCAGCTGAAAAAATAAATAAAATGAAATTTGAAAAAATCTAAAAAGAAAGGCAAGAATGTAAGTCTCAAATTTTAATAAATATTTATTAAACAGAAAATCAAAACTTCTGCTGATGTACACAGTTATTAAGATTATATCAAGCCATGCACTTTTAGAGAAAGTGCTAAATTTTCCTATTTTACGGAGTAAAAATATCATTTAAAACCATATACAAGATACAACAACAATATATACATTGCACATATATTACAAACAATATCGACATCCCTCCCCCGCAATACTTAAACTAAAAAAGTTTTGTTGAAAGCAAAGAAAAAAGTCTAAAAATGTAATCAATGCAAATAAAATCCAATAACTGCACCCAAAAAAAAATAATCAATACTTTAGTCATAAATTAAAAGTACAATATAAAAAAAGCCTTAACCCAAAAAATTTAATGAAAAGAAAAACACAATGCAAATATTAATACTCTTAGAAATTGTATGCTCCTGTAAGGGCGCTGCGGATGATGCGAATCAACAAATGAACTGAAGGGAAGAGAAGCGAAGAGATGAACGACAGGAGAGTTGGTGAACGAGGGAAAAGACTTGATGTTAGGAGCCGGATGAAGTTGTTCCTATTTTAATTCTATTTTATTGTTCTTGTTTGTTATGTGTCGTCCTATGTGAATGTCTATTAAATGTTAAAAAACTAAATTTGGTGTTCTGCCAATTATTTCAGTTCACATTTACTAATGGAAAGGGCAGTCTTTGCCTTACTTATTTTTTCAGATAGAAATCAGAATTGGAAAGCTCGAGAGCGTCGACATACCTCTCCCCCTCTTCCAAAAAATGTATTACTTAAAAAAAAAAATGAAAACTATTAATCGATGTGAATTTGTAAGACCAAAAGGTAAATATAATCAAGTGCATAGTTAAAATTAAATTGTATATGCAGTAAACTCATAAGGAGCAGGGTGATAAAATAACCTTGATACACAGAGCAAAATAGCAACAAGGAGAACACAAATTAACAGGAAGCTTTTTTACGATTTTAATTTACAATGGGAGGCCTAGAAATGCACTTTTGATTAAACACAAATAGAATTCAGGATTTAGATAAGATTCGTTGTTTCACATAAAAGAAAAAATGGTTAATTGCTTTTTGTGTGCGAGTATGTGTTAAATACGACACCTCTTTGTTTTTGCGGTCAAAATTTTTACAAATAATTTCGGATTAATAGTTGTAGATAAGTGAGAGTTTATTGCACCATAAATTTAAGCTGCCACTACAAATTTAAAAATTATAATAACATATATAATTCAGAAAGTTGTTCCAAAAAATTGATACACATTTTTCTTAAAAAGTTGCCATTAGATATAAAATTAAAAAGTATTTATCTTCTTAAGCAAAAAACTGTCATATATACATTCTGTAAATAAGTTATTCTGGGAGAAAATAAAAACATTAACCAAAATCATTATAATCAATGAATAATTTAAATTATAAACAAATTTAATTTATCGCGATTATGTACGGCCTTTTAGCCTTCAATTTAATTTCCATCTAAAAGTGGAAAACCAACTAAAATTCAAAGCTAGAGCCAGGAATTTTTATCTAAATTTGGGTAGCAAAAAAATGGAGAATTCAGATTTAAATTACAACAATGAATCCAAATTTTATTAAATTTTTATTTTAATATTATCTTTAATAAATTAAAAATTTATTTTAGAAAATTAAATGAATTTCAATGTTTTTCTCAATATAAAAGCATTGTCTATATAAGGAAACCTCAAAGAACTATTTTCTAAGCACGTTACTTAAATAATGCACCATTTTTTTAAAAGCACTTTTATCCGAATATTTATAAATAATTAAATATTCTTATGTCTTTTAAAATAAATAAAATACTTACACGTTCAATGGCTTCGTGGTCTCGATCCATTAACGTTCCATTCATACCCATACCACCACTCAATGCATCAGAAAAAATATCAAACATACCATCAGTTCCGGAGAATAAACCAGTAGGAATATCCTCAGCAGACATAGGGGCTAAAAAATGTTAACCATGTGATAAGTGACGAATTAGGTCAAAGAGAAATGTAAAAACAGTAAGATATACCGAATATAGAAACGTATAATTATTTATAAATTCTATCAGAGAAAAAAGCAAAGTTGCAATAAGAGGAAGGAAAGATTATTCTGTATTAGTAAACAAATTCATACATAAATAATCTTGAAAATAAGCATGGAGTGTAACACATGAGCAAGCATTCCGAAGGTCAAAATATCCTTGCGTGCAAATAGTGGGAGGGGTTTCTATCAACCTTCTAGTATACTCCCTGATAAAGCTGTAATTTCAGTGAATGCCCTGAATGGCACTGGTCCACAGCAGTTAAAAAATACTGACCTTTGGTGCGAATTTAGCATTTCTACTGAATCAATCGTATGGCAATCGATCTCTAGCATGCATTTAAAAGTATCTGAAAATCGAATTTGAGTTTAAGGTACGTTTTTTCCCAATCGACTGAAGCTAAAATGAGACCTAGAACCACACTTGTATTCACAAAATGGCGTATCTAACTTGATATATTTTAGTTATTGAGTTTATGTGCTTCTGAAAAAACAGACTGATACCCTAGTTGGATTTGACTTGTAATTTGATAGTGTCTACACAATAGGCGCTAAATCTAAGCTCCGAATATTATCTGCCTAGCTCTTTTCGTTTTGTAATTATCACGCAAACTTGTATCCGAACATTCGAAAAGAAACTTCATCTCAACGGATTTATCCCAAAATTTGGCAGAAAACTACAAATTTGATGGTAAGACTGCATATCCAATTTTATCCGTCTATGCCAACGAATTTTTGAATCTTTGTTACCAGAGACGGACAGACATAATGCCAAAATAAATTTTTCTAACTCAGGAACATATACAGCATTCGTCAAGAAGGGGTTATTCGTGAGATTATTATAATTCATTGAAAATTCAAATATGCATATAAAAAGGTTGTCAAACTAAAAAAATTTCAAAGAAAACACATCTTTAAAACAAAATTTTTAAATAATTCCTAGCCTTTAAAATATAAAATAAAATAATAAAGTAACTTAATGACAAGAAAAATATTACTTTCAGCTTAAAAAAGTGGTTATGTGCATATAATAGGTAATACTAACCAAACCTGTCGATTTATTTAAATACTAGTTTCATCATTACACATTTTATAAATAAATAAAAAATAATTGGAACAGTATTCAAATTAAGCCCCATGGGATTTCAAGAGGAAGTTATCTTTGTGTGTATGTTATCCTCAACAACACAATTTCATCCTCAATTTTAGACAGCTCCTTTCACTGTCTAATTTAAAGCATTGGCCTCCTCAATCCTCTTTCCTGAGAGTACATCAAAAAATAAGAAAATCATGCAGCTCTTACGTCACATTTAAATAACCCATTTAAGTTGATCAGGTTAATTTCTTTTAACATAAAATGGTCATTCTCTTAGAAGATATGTCAACTAACATAATTTTATCACTTCATATAGCTCTACATGGGGGATGTTGTTTCCCAAGTATCAGGGACCCAAAACCATTTATTCTCTTTATCCAATGCAAATAAATTCCCAAGGAGAGGTAAATGTACCGATACAAACCACAGAATAGACGTCAGGACCTCTGGATGAAAGATCAGCCGAAATCTCAGGGTAGAGTTCATCTGAACTTTTAAATTCTGAATCGAAAAAAGCATTCAGGGCATCCCACATCTTTGGTATTTATGCATTTACAATGCATCACCTTCCAGCCATTCTTAACACATCAGCTTAAAATCATGAAAATTAAAAGTTTCATTCACTTGATGTTACATCAACTCTTTACAGTGAAACATTTGGTTGGACAGTGAAAATTCTCAGAATTTAGGTAGAGTGAACTCAGAGAAAGCACAAAAGTTATATAAATGAACTTCCACAAAAAAATTATTAAATTCATATTGCAAAATTTAAAAGCAGATTGTAGAAATTTTTTTTAATTTTGTATAACAAAATTATAAAATGCTGAGTGCATTTAAATAATACTGGACATTGTCAATGCTTTCTGAATTAGTAACAAAATATAATACAAGACAAATTTAATATACATACTTGAACTCATGCTTTCAAAAGCACTACGGGGATCCATTCCAACTGCTCCTCCCATTTCAGCATAATTCTAAACGGGAAAACAAAAGAAGCAATTTTTACTAGAAGAAACACTATCATTTACATAAAAATAATAATTTTTTTTTCATTGAAGTTTCAAAAAAAATTTACACATTGATACAAAAAAAAAATCCACAATATGTAATCAAGTATTATAATGCAATAATTTGCAATGTCTAATTTTCCATAAATTCTTTAAAAAAAAAAAAAACTCAACAGCCAGCAGCATAATGCAAGTTTCTAGCTCATTATAATTCTACAGGTTTTTAATTTTGAAGGTCCTAAGAAGGTTGCTAATACAGCATAAATTTTTTAACACAAATATAATTTTATGGTAACAGATAAAAAATGAGTTCTTAATTAATTTTATTAATTATGTCAGCTATTAAAAATATTCAGTCATCCCAAAGATATAAGTAATAATAGACCATGCCTCTCTAATAGAAGATTTCATCAGCTAGAATTTCATTGTAAAATTTCCTTCACTTATGCTATTTCTATTTCTGGCTGAAATTATTATGCCTTAATTTACACAGAAATTATAAGTATTTAACTTATATTTTTCACAGGAAGAAGTTTAACATTTCAGTATTAAGAACTTACTCCAAGTACATCTAATTACTGTTAGCTTTATTAAGCTTTGCAATTCAAACAAAAAAAATAAGATCCAATAATACACAAAAGTCACAACATACTTGGGATACTTGTGCTAAAAGCTCAGGATCAGGTTCATGCGAACGATCATGTTCTCGAGTAGTATGATTCTGATACTCAGCAAGTGCTTCGGTGAAGAGCTCAAAGATCCTATCTTGACTTGGAAGAATAGACTCCCTTGGATTTGGAGGATCAGGTCGCGTCATATGACGTAAAAGATTGGCATCTGAAATATCTGGTTGAGATAGAAAAAAAAATTCATTTAAACACTTAAAAATGGGGGAAAATATCATTATAAAAAATACTTAACACAGAAATTGAAATTAAAACTACATATTATCAATCCCATTTTCTAGAAATGAAGAGAAAAACTTTTTCAGCGGGAAATAAAATTATTCTGATTTAAAGCCTTATCTAAATTTGCAATATTACTTCCTTTAATGTATATATCTATAAAGGGCCTATTAATAGAAAATAACTAATCTATTATAATCCCCCAAACTTTTTATATCTATGCTATCAAATAGTACAGAAAAAGGAACAGTTAAATGGTTAAATATGAAGAAAGGATTAAAAAAAAGAAGTAAAGGATTTCTAAATTTGAATTATCTCTAAAGTGAAATCTATACATATGGATGAAATATTGAAGGGAAACAATATCAGGGAATGCAAAATTAGCAGTTAATTTTGCTTCTTCATTTTTTATACACTGATGGAAAAAAAATCTCAACACTAGGAAGGAGCTGTGCTAGATAAACGAAATTTGGTAGGCGTGTTTATACATCTGAAAGATGACGCCGATTCAAATTTCGAGCTACGCGCGTAAGTGTGGCGCTAGTAGCGACACTATGAACATGCAAATGAGGTTTGCTTTAAATAAGCGCTGTAAGGTTCGTGATCGTTATTTACAGTTGAGATTTGACGTAGTGGGTTAATGTTAGTCAAGGATGCCTCTGAGAAGACGAAGAAGCCATTATAAACAGCTCACTGAGTTTGAACGAGGTCGTGTTGTAGGGCTACGAGAAGGTGGGTTTTCTTTCCGCGATATTGCTGCAAGACTTG
This sequence comes from Argiope trifasciata, assembly GCA_026543055.1. Classification (NCBI taxonomy): domain Eukaryota; kingdom Metazoa; phylum Arthropoda; class Arachnida; order Araneae; family Araneidae; genus Argiope; species Argiope trifasciata. Next base: position 150,443 of record JAPMOQ010001879.1, on the reverse strand, counting down.
GCAGGAATGTATCCACTGTGCATGAGTATTGGCGGTAGTGGTCAAGGGAAGGTACTGCCTCAAGAAGACCAGGTTCCGGGCGGCCACGTGGTACTACTGAGAGGGAAGACCGTCGTATTCGGCGTATGGCTGTGGCTAATCGTACTGCGTCTGCAGCTGAAATTCGAGCTGCAGTTGACACCACAGTGACACAACGAACTGTTACAAATCGGTTAATTCAAGAACAGCTCCGAGCCAGACGCCCTCTACAGTGCATTCCACTGACTCCAAACCACTGCCGTTTGCGACGTGAGTGGTGACAAGCTAGAGCTCATTGGAGAACGGAGTGGAGATCTGTTGTGTTTTCTGATGAAAGCCGGTTCTGCCTTGGTCGCAGTGATAGCCGTTTGTTGGTTAGAAGGAGGCCAGGTGAACGCCTGCTAGTGACCTGTCTGCGGCCTAGACACACGGGGCCTACTTCTGGAGTTATGGTTTGGGGAGCAATTTCGTATGACAGCAGGAGTACTCTCGTGGTTATCCCACGCACCCTGACTGCAAATTTGTACGTCAGTCTAGTGATACTACCTGTTGTGCAGCCATTCATGAACATCATTCAAGGGGATGTTTTCCAACAGGATAACACTTGCCCTCATAACGCTGTTGTAACCCAACATGCTCTACAGAGTGTCGACATGTTGCCTTGGCCTGCTAGATCACCAGATCTTTCTCCAATCGAGCACGTATGGGACATCATTGGACGACAACTCCAGCGTCATCCACAACTAGCATTAACCGTCCCTGCATTGACCGCCCAAGTGCAACAGGCATGGAACTACTTTCCACAAACTGATATCCGACACCTGTACGACACAATGCATGCACGTTTGCATGCTTGCATTCAAAATTCTGGCGGATACACCGGTTACTAATGTACCAACATTTCACATTTGAAATGGCTCTTCTCGCCAATGGCTCTACCTGTGATCTTGAAACTTTAATCAATTAAATATGTTACCTAGGCAAATGTATTCCTAAAATTTCATTACTGTACAATAATTTTTTCTTGGTGTTGGAATTTTTTTTTCCATCAGTGTATTTTGAGATTTTAGAAATTATCTTTGCACTTCATCAATTAATTTCATTACTGTAATTTATGATTTCAAACTAAACATTTTTCAATCTAATAAAAAAGATTTATTTTAAGCCCTTCAATTATCTAAAATATTAATAAAAACTTTGCAGCATATGAATACTATATTCAGTATTATTCACTATATAAGAACGTATAGTTATTTTAGTAGTAATGAAAAATACAACTACTGCTTTAAAGACTAATTGAATGTTGAAATGATCTAGAATATAATTCTTCCAAAATTTATTTAATTAAAAAAATCCGGCACTTTAGATAATTGCTTCACTGATATGAAGTAGAGAGTGTATTATAATCGTCAAAAAATTAAACTTGAGGTTTTGACGAAACTACATTCAGACCTCCCTAAATTTGAAAAACATATCCCCTCTTAGCATTATTTTCAAATATAATAATTCAAAAATGCTCTGAGCCAATATGTAAAATCTGGTATATAGATTTAAGATCAAATTCCCAGATTTCTATTAGGCATGAATGAATCCATTCAGAGAAAATCTATTCCATCATGCTATTCAAGTATAAGTGAGCTTCATATCTACAAAATGCAGAGTTATAGACTGATAAAGTTTGGCACACGGGTTTAGAATCTAAAAATCTAGTTTCTTATCAAATTTTGAACCAAATTTGTTAACCTGCCTTTTCGTATGCATGTCAACTTAATAAGTCATTGATGCAGTAATTTATATCAATAAATGCCGATATTTGATATCATGATTGAAATAGTAGTTCCATGTCAAATGTTGGTAACAATGAAATGGGGCAAGCATTCAAAATACACCTTTCTCATAAAAGATTCAATAAATATGCTACATTCACACTTAAGATGTATATTTCATTACTATCATTTACAAAAGCAATGTAAAATATTTGTGTTCATGCCCAAAACATTATGCAGAGTAGGGGAAGGTGGGACTTTTAGTTGAGAGTATAGAGTTATTTCGCTTCAGTGAATGAAGTTAGTTAATATTTATTAATAGCACAAATGTCATTCATTTAGAGCAAAATATTCAAAATTCAATATCAAGTATACAATTATTCTCACTTGTTTTGGATATTATATTTTTTTAGTGAGATTCAAATCATGGGGGAATTTCCACTATTATAATGCATTTCATTTGAAATTATGTTTTTAATTTTTTATTTTCTATCACTGCTTGTAATATCATTCAGACAATGTTTTTTTCTGTCCTACCACTAAATAAATTGTTAATTATTTAATTGATATTAAATTGTATTTGTTTCTGAAGCTTCTATAAAATATATTTCCTAATTTCAAATTTTACTTATATCCTATCTTCCACTCCAAATGTAATGGATTTTATGGTATGCTACTCACTGCAAAAACCAAATACAGAAATTTTTTCATGAGAAAGTGAAAGCTCTCAAAATAGAATACAAATGGGATGTTATTAAAATATAACCAGGGAATGTTATTTAAAAATAAACCCAACTTGATGTAAACAGGGTTTCAATATTTTATAAATAAGCTTAATTAGTTACATGCTGGATATTTATATTAGTAAAGGCAAAACCAATCACACATGGATAATTCTCCTTTTTCCCCCCAAATTAACCCCTTGCCTGCCGCTGGCGTATATTTACGCCTCGCTAAGCCGATGCGTTGACTGCCGCGGGCGTATATATCCGCCTTTCCGTAGTACGCTTCGAAAACCGGTGGCACTGGGGAGCGAATCTCGTAAGCTTTCCTTGGCAGGTAAGGGGTTAAATAAGTTTTTAAAGAAATCTGCTAAGCAAACTGACAAATAAGTCAAATTTTAAATATTGCAATGATTTTAACAATAACAAAAAGGATGAGGCAAGCAATACTCAATAACTTTTTCAATAAAATGAACACTTAATTACATAGTTATATAAACCAAAAATGCAACTTATAAATTTAGTTGGTTACTCCAACTTACCATCTGGATCCTCAGTGGGTCTTGACTGGCTGGCAGATGGCGCATTACTTCTTGATGGGCCTGGATCAACACGCTGTGTAAAAATGCATTGATTTTTAATATACATTTCCTAGCAATATGTAGTAATAAACAAATTTGTGATAATTTTTTACCAGCGGGTGACCGAGCTCCGCTCGGAGAAAACAGGTACCGAAGCTAACTCGAAGATTTAAATTTTCAATTGTGATTTATCAAAACAATACATGCCATAAGAAAATTTGTGAAACCATTGGTGAAAAGATAGCCGGTTAAAGTGCACCATTGTAAACTATTCTAAACAAAGTTAGAGTTTGGAAAGGGAACTATTCTATACAAAGGTAAAGTAAAGGTAAAGATTGAAGTGTGTTGAAGTTCAATATTTTTGACAAATTTATTTAGAAAAACCAAACATATATACATACATAAGAAGCATATTATAAACCTATAACAGCATAAACATAAAACTTTATTAGTTCGCCATATTGGCAATAGATGGCAGCACGTTACCGCTTGAAAATTTAAGTAGCCATTATGGCGAACTAATAAAGTTTGAAAATATCCTATCTGTAACTCCGAACTGCTCGACCGTAGCGCTTCAAAACCGGCGCCAATCGATTCCTCGTAGCCAAAAACCCCAGACCCCCAAGTTTACCGGAGTTTATTAATTCTGGGGTGATTTTCGACTTGGCAACCATTCCTCGTATTATAGTATTAGATAAAAGCAGTGCATTACACTAAAATAATGCTTGAAGATATGTATTTCTTAAATTTAATGCCATCTCCCCTTGTCGGTTGTTTTCTTTTCATTATGTTAAAGAATTTAATTTTGCACAGAGTAAAATGCAACAATATTTTTTTCAACAATACAAAAAGACAGCAGTCAAATAAGATGGATTTTATAATATTTGCATTTATAACTAAAATTATTATAATCCAAGTTCCAAAAAAAATTTAATTATCATAACAAGCAGACTTCATTTTGCAAATAAATATTTTTTTAAAGACTTCTTTGTTACAACAAACTAGACAATAAAATGGAACAAGACAGAATTTAATGCACTAGAATTTTATTTGACTAAGTAAATTAAGATGCTATTCAACTAAGTTAAAAACCAAGCTTTTGTCTTTAGAAATACTCACATTAAACAAATAATCCACAGCCCGATCAGGATTATTATAGCTGGCACACAAAGCTCGCTCAACATCTTCTCTTGAGAAGCCCAGCTCAACAATGTGCTGAACTAGCTGTTCATGTTCAGCACATAAAATGCGGTCACGCTCAGCAGAACTAAAGGACATGATGTACATGCATAAATAGATAATAAATAATGTAATAACTTCAAAATAACCACAATTTTACTGAGAGAAATTTCATGAATTTGCATAGATATTAATAATTTTTAAACGCCAAAGCAGCTCAGTCTTCCTTGAATAACTTCAGTAAACTAAAGGTCTATAATCTTGGTCTAATTAACATCTTAAAATCCAATTTTTAAATATCGCCATGCTATTTTCATTAAGGCATTACACACAAAAAATTAAATGTTTATTTCTTGAGATGTTTATAAAACTTCAATTAATTTTGGGAGTAAATTAAATATTTTTGGTACTAACAGCAAACTTTATTCAATAAAGTATACATTGATTTGCCATTTACTAGGAAGTTTCATCATCCCACTCCCATATAAAAAAAGTCATCCATGAAAAAATAGGTCAAAATGAATGCAGCATTAAATGGAAAAACTAGAGTCATTTTGCCATTTTTCTTAATATGAAGCAAGTTTTTGAACAATTGTGTGGATACTGCTATTCTCATTTGCAAGCAATTAAGTGGAATTTGCTTATTTCATTCAACAAAATCACATGGATAGTTTAATCACTTAACTGCGTTACCTGAATGCCATACAAGCATCGATTTATTTTTGAATTTGAATTTCGATAGTTGGAAGCAAAAAATAAACCATTCTTGATTATTACAATTCAATATTAAAATTACTTTGAATACAGAGATAAGTAAAGTGTTCAATGGATTTCCATTTGAATCAAAATAAGATATTCCCAAAATAGGTTTTATCTTATTAGATAGTAAAGAAAATAAAAGTCGCTAACACAGTCAAGGACAGCCCAGTTATGGATGCTAAATATTTATCCCGTCCATAAATACAAATTATGACTATACCTTTCAATAAAAAAATGTTTTAGTTGCCATACCAAACATGAACATGGCTAAGAAAACATTTTTAAAAATCCACTTTAACCCAGAAGATAAATATATGATTGCCAGTTCTACCCACATTATAAAACCGATGAATGTTATAAATGATTGAATAATGAGATATATACAGCAGCACAGGCTGTTATCCCCTGAATAATCAGGGAGACAATATGACAATGGAAATTCAAAATTCTGGAAAACTTGAACGAATAGGTCCGCTTATTATGGTTACATGGTTGGCAATCAGCAACAGGCTCAATAACAAACAATGATATTTATTAACACAGACTCGAATATTCAGAAGATAAAACACAGCTCAGACATAAACATAACATAGCAGCCCAGAAGTAATAATTAATAGTAAACAACAATCACATCACACAAAGCAGCCACACAGAGCTCAGCTGGAGGAAATCAATGTAGCTATTCACTCAAGTCTCACTAAAAACCTGCTTATCTCCATTATCTCCTCGTTTCAGTTCTAACTACGGACTTACTACAATACGACTGGTTACTTCACAGACAACTCAATGCTACTTCTATAATTGTCCCCAAATCTCAGAGTGAAATTCCAATTTTCAATCAACTCATCGCTTGAGCTCCACTCAATACTTGCACATAAGTGATCCAACCAATTCATCAATAACTGAATATTTAACTGTTTATAAAATTGCTGTGACTTCTAAATCAATTTTCTCCCTATATGATAAAATAATAATTAATGACAAGTGGTTTTCAAAATGACTCTCCTCATTTACAATGATAAAAAGTTTCATTTCTTTTACAATTAAAATAAAATAACAACAGAGGGGGAGAAGTTGCAACAAAGCTACAATATAATAAACATATTAAATGAAACTACAAATCATTAGATTTGCTCCTCAACAATAAGTTTAAAATTAAAAATTACTCAAGAAAAGTACTATTTTATTTTCAAGAATTACGTTACGTTCAAAAGGAAAAAAAGTCACCAAAAAAACTCAAAATTTAAAGAAATGCTTTACATTTAAAAATAAAACTAGCAATACCTTTCTCTTACTTAAAAAATTTAGGAAATATAAAGAAAAAATTGATAATCTACATCAAATTTCATGAAACTACAATGCCACTGGAATAGAAAATTATGTAAATGAAATATCAATTTAACCAGACTTTTGAAGTATTGCAAAGAATTATTCCCCAAAATTATTACCTGCTGCTTGATGCATCCATAGATTGAGTTTCATTAGGATCTGGCTCTTCCTCCTTAATAACTGGTTTCCTGGGCTATAAAGACAAAGAAGTAAGTATACACAGGAAAGCCTATTTTAAAAAATATTACAAAAAGCAATACTACTTAAAGGAATCAAAGCTGAAAGCAGTTTGCATTTAATGTAAAGAATTTCTTGGAAACTGTATTGTCAATTAGTATTAAGCTTTAAATTATTTCAATTATAAAAATACAAGACAGAATTTTGTAAACAGCCATACAGATAAATTATTCTTTTAAAATTTTGATTTAATCAATTCACTATTTCCGATTTTTAAAAAGTTATTTTTCAGTAGCATTCCATTAGTTGAAACCCTATCATTGCCAAATTTGAATATTGGTGATACCCACCATTACAGCAAGAAATCATCACCAGTGGGACTCAATGAATAACCAAATCATAATGAACCATAATTGAACTGTAAAATACCTTATCAATGCTTTATTGTACATTTCAATAATGGTACTATAAAAAGTTGTTGAAATTATAAATTAATAAAAGTTTAAATTCAACACCTTTTATAAAATTTTTAAATATCAGTACACTAAAATAATATAGAATATTGCCTCATTTTGTTAAAAATGTTCTTAAATGTATTACATGAGTTTTCCTTCTATGATCTTACTCTGGTAAAAATTTATCTATTCTTCAGAAATGTTAGCATTTAGCATTGCTTGTAATAAATATGCAAATTTATCATTAGGTCCTACATTGGGACATCTACCTATTTTCTGACATTGGCAGAGAGACTATTCAATAGCTTTCCATTTAATGCTGGTTGTATTTTTTAATATGAATGATTATTTATTGATAATATTTTTAATATGAATTATTTTAACATAAATACTACTATTAGAGATTGGATCCTCTTTGAAATTTTATTCCCAAAATTCAGCTAACATAAAATTTTGACTCTACAATATCTTTTCCCATTTCAATTTCTTCATCAACATGTATTAAAGAATAATAACCTAAAATTTCCTTCATAATTAATAAAACAATCACAAGAGGAAGTAGTTTCAAGGTTAGATAAAATGGCAAGTATTGTTCAAATAATCGATTACTATGTTACTTAAATATAATCATACTATAAGGATTAAGTTTTTTAAAAAAATCATTCTTTATATATAAATTAGTACCCTTTCCACCAAATCTATCTTCTTGAATCTAGGTTGACTACTTTATCAATCATTTAGCCAATAAAAATATAAACATAATGTAAAAATTGGAACAAGAATCCTATCATAAATTATCACTTAAAGCAACCGCAGTTAATTACAAAGTGCTGCTATTAGCAACCAAACTATACCACCCCAATTCTCATAAATTTAGTATTTCTTATTAAATTGCTAACTGCATGACATAATTTACATTTTATTGTTCACATGCCGATCTTTTTAAAATGCATAGAAAACTTTAAACCACAAGTAAATATTATGAGAAGAAATGGAAAATGAAATTTAATTTCTATATAAATAAAACAATTAGAAAATTTAAAAAGATAAATTGATAAACTAGTATATGAAAGTTACTTTTATTATGTACAGAAAAAAGGATTATGAGAAATTGCACAATGAGCCGAGAAAGAATACATACCTTTTTCACTACCAAAATCACAAATTTCTTCTCTTCAAGATCATAGTCACAAACTCGTTTGGTATCATGAAGGAATTTTCCTGTAAATGAAATTTTCAGTTGTATTAAATGTATAAATGAAATTTATAAATGCAAGTTGTTTGAAATTATTCCAAAGAATTGGATATTTCTTCATTTCTGATGTATAAATTATAGCACTGATCTTCAGACTTTCTTTAAACAAAACTTCCTTTAACCAGATATTCTTATAACACATAAAGAGATTCTATATATATTTAATGTAATAGACCAATAAATATCCCAAACAAGTAGAGGCAGGTTTCATCATAATTAATTCAAATATAAGCAAACAAATGTAAGCAAATATCAGCTACTCAGCTTTCCCTTTCAAACTTTAATTAATAATAATCAAAAAAACAAATCATTCTTATTCTTGTTCTACATATTCTTTATAAATAATTAAGAAAAGTCGATAAGGGGAAAAAAATTTAAGATTAAACAAGAATAATATTCAGTAGCATAATAACTATTTGTAAATCAGAAACAATGCTGTTGCAAATACTTTTCCAAGTAAATAGCACCTGATTATATGAAGGATAAAATTCCATGCAAAAAAATAAAATAAAAACAAAAAGATTTATTAATAATTGAAGCATTTACTTAATTTTCTCTACATTCTTAATATATTCTTACCATTCATTCCTTGCTACAAGTTAATAAATGATATTTTAGGTTTTGGAGCTTAAATTTATAATATTTTATCATAAATAAAAACAAAGCTTTTTTTAAGAAACCTAAATTATCTTTTACATTACACATTTCAAACTAATTAAAAGATATGATGACAATAAGAACTGAAATTACCATACTAAAGAGATTTCATTCAACTTTTACTTTGATAGGAATGAATAATCAGCAGTTAAAGACCAATTTGGATTTTTTAAAATTATTTTTCTTAAGCGATTGAATACTAAACAGCTGATACTATAATAAGTAGATTTTTTTTAAAGTTTATTATTTAAAAAATTAATGAATTGCAGTTAATTACAGACACTTCAGACTTTTCAGACACAGCAGATATATAAAGAGAAAAAATAACAAAACAGATTGATATTACACTAACTGGCACCTTTTCAAGATTACAGTAACATACAAAAAAAAAAATATTTAGCTCACTATGTTTATTATGCGATTGCAATGCTACATGGCCCAATTGTAATCAATTCAAATGTTGTATTTCAAATTTACCTGCATACATCAACTTCGTATATTTAGCAGGAAATGCATCGCCTCTCACTTTCTCAATGTTTTCTTTGAAATGTCTCACCTGCAAGAAAATTAAACACAAATTATAAATTCATATATTTGTCTAATATTGACATTGTAATCATGAATAGCTTTCTATCACACATTCATACTTCTAAATAACTATACAATTTCTAATAGATATCAGTTATGTTAGTGCCATAGCACAGTAATTATCACTATTACTACTTAATATGTAATTAGATCACTACCAATTAACTTTTAATACAGAAATACAAAAGAAAAAAAATACATTAAATAGCATGAAAGCAAATGATAATAATTTAAAATCAGAAAGACTTTAAAAACAATTATAAATTACAAAAACGAAATTGAAGGTTTTGCTGCAAAAAGCAGGTAGCTCCAATTATTCAAATTTGCAGATAACTAGCGGTAGCGCCAGAACTACCTTTATAATGCAATAAACTAATGAGACAAACCATTCCATTGCATGAGTTAATGCAAGAACTAATGATTGGAGGATATATCTCTGGCACCAAACAAAGAAGTTTTTATTTTACACTATAGTGTATGTAACTTCGAATTGCCCTAATTGGAGCTACTTCCTTTTTACAGCAAATCCTTCAATTGCTTTTTGTAAAATGATCATTAGGTATTTTCCATGCTAACTTGATAGAGACTACAAACACAGTTTGTCGACAGGACAGTACCAAAGCTAGTAGAGAAATTAAGTTAGGAGAAATTAAAATTAATTTAAGTAGTTAGTAGCCTCTTATAAGTCAAGAGTTACCATTCAACACTTCTTTAACATGATTAACAATTCTTTAACATGATTAACAATTAAAACTGTAAGTATTTAAGGTAATCTGTCTGCAGGTTTTTTCTTTTCTTTTTAAAGATATAATTTGCATTTTCTTATTCATAATTTTCTGCATACAATATAATTATTCCCCAATGGAGATTTCAAAAGAAATCTGGTTGAAAATACAAAACCATTACATTTATAAACAGAGTTAAGAACAGAACTTAGACTATTCCTTCACACAATCAATATCTATAGTATTAACAAGAGTATATTATATATCTTGACTTCATATGCATCTCTCAACTTTTTATTATTTTTAATATTATTAATTCAACAAAGCAAGCTGTTGAGAATTTTTCAATAAATCAACTAATGGTGAAAAATTTATGACTTTGGATTTTATTTTTTATTCAAACACAGAATTAAAATATTAGAAGACAAATATAAATTTTCATATTATATAATTAAAATATTTTTGCCATTTACAAATTTTGAATATATTATAATTGCTAAACAGCAGAAATCCAAGAAACATTCAACAAAAAGTATAATTACAATCTAACTCGTTTTTCACAGTTTTTTTATGATGTGTTATGAAAAAATACACCTAGTTAAAGGAGTTGTGTGTGTGTTTGTGTGCGTGTGTGTAAAAAAATTTTTTAATCAAAATTTTTGAAATAGAAAAATTCTTAATCTGTTTTCAGTAGCATTATGTCAGATTTTATGATATTACTCTGGTATAAAAAAGGGGTAGAAAAAAATGAAAATAAAAATTTATCTATTCAGTTTTAAAATAATATTATATATCATGACCGTTATGCTGCAAAATGTTTCTCATTGCAATCTGGTATCTTCAATATTCTCTCTTGCAACATTTTTAAATCTACAATGCTCTATAAGCTTTTATTCAGTACTGATTATCTCAAAAACTGTTGCTATTTACTTGCAATACTTATCATTTAGTATATTCACTTTTTTTTTTTTTTTTTTTTTTTTTTTTTTTTTTTTTTGTAAGCTGTATTTAAATATGTGTAATTAGGAACTGTTATTTCTGAATCGATTTTAAATTGTAAAGAAATAATTTTTAAAAAATGAAGTAAATTTTTTTATAATCCATACAAAAATATAAGAGTATCAGATAACTATACATTTAAAAAATATCACAATGCAAAAGATTAAAATATGATATCAAAGAAAATATAAAAATTCACACCTCGTATCATTTACCTAGGAGCCAGCAAATCACTTCTCAAGTTCTTAAAATCACATTAATAAGTGATTTAAACTTGGGTACAAATAAAATTCAAAAACATAGCTATAGTAAAGATAATTCTGAAATTATGGATGTGGAATCTGGTTTTAATTATTTAGCTTAAGTTAACTAGACTAAGATTATAAATCATAAAAAGAAAATAGAAAAAGTGCAAGGTAGTGTAATTATCTTTTATTTTTCAGTCAATATCTAAAGCAAGGTTACATGAAAATCTACAAGTAGAAATACTTGATCATCTTAATGATAAATTTGCGACAGCAAATAACAGAAAAATTTCAACTTTTCAAAATTCTTAAACAACTACTTTATTCATAAAACACAATCCTTGTTCTCGGACATCTATCTGAAAATTTCATCACAACATATTACAAGCCTTCTTAGAAAAATCCTCAATAAATCTAGAGCTTAAAGTATACTGATGAAATCAAATACTGGTGGTTAAATAGAAAAGCTGCAAAACAGGGCTTGATATTTAATATATTTAACAAAATATATATTTTATTAATTATATATTTATTTTCAATTATATGCAATTCTCTTCTTACAATGCTTTTAAGTAATCAAAACCATATTCAAGTAAAATCCTAGTTTAGTGTGCTCTTACTTCGCAAAGGTTGACAAACAGTGCCAAATCATCTATCAAGATGGCTGACAATATAAACTGTGAAGCAGTTATAATTAATCATTATTTTTATTAAAATTATGAGATTTATTAACCATTTTTGTTTGATTTAAGAAACTTCTTTTTTTAACCTTTAAGGGTCAAAACTGTTGAATCTCTTTAGAATCCGGAAACCATGAATTTCTGTAAACTGGCAGAACAATTTGAATATTCAATGGCTTTAGCATCTTAACAATACACCAACAGAATTTTTGTTATTTAAAAAATAACATTCCACGATTTCACAATCAGTGGGAATCTAGTAGCGTTGCTAGCTCATTAAAACATGAGGATTCCGAGAATAACTAGAACAGCACAAGGAGAATTGGAAGCATCTGTTTCTAACAGCTTTGATGATGAGACTGATGCACTAAAGAAGAAATTAAAAGGAATAAATAGGCTTGCTCAATTCAATGAATTCTTAATTTTAGCAGAAAATGATTTACTACATTTTTTTTTTAAAATAACAACAGTATTTTTTAGTGATGCAAATTTTGTTAAGTTGGTGCCATATATATTTATAAACGTAGACATCGAATTCTCAAATACAATACCCTTCATAATTTTTATGATCAAAATGTTTCTGAATATTCCAAACATCAGATACTGGATTATTGAAGACTAATCAAATAATCATGGGAAAGCCAGAAAAAGGACAACTAATTGTAAGGAATTCCATTAGAATGTTAAGATAACATTACAATGGAAAATTGTAAAAAAAAAAAGAAATGATTTTAAAAACTTGAGTAGATGTTTTTAGTTCTGTTCTGACAAAATTCAAAAACATACTATTTTAATTAGAATAAAATAATTTGGTCAGAATTGCAAAAAAATAAAAATTATCTGTTCATAGTTCACTTAAAAAACAAAACTGAATGTTTTATTAATACTTTTAATCATAAAAAAATTAAATTTTTTAATGGATGTTTGCCGGTTATTTTTTAATTTTCATTTCTTGCAAAATTACTATAGTAAATGAAGAACTCAGCAAGGAAAAGAAATTATAAGCAAATCAGTACTAAGGTTACTAGGAAAATTATTGAACTTCTTTTTTAAGGTCACTATATTAGCAGCAAATTCAGGGTCACATTAAAATAGGATTTAACCCAATATTCAATACCTATGAAGAGTAAATTGCTCTTCGATGGGTTGATGCACAGTTTTTTAAAACTAATTGTAAGTAATAAAAAGTGTAAATCTTCATGCTTTCTTTTGTGTCTTTGTTTTAGTGTTGTTATCCACAAAGAAACTTTTCATAAATTATTCTAATCTTTTTAATGGATTACAGCAAAATTTACTCCATATTTTAAAAATTCCTTTTAAATTTCAAGATATTCCTCTCTTAATACTTTGTAACAAAAATTTAAATATCAAATACAGAAATAAAAACAGTAATAAATTACAACTGGATAGCAATGCTCTGAAGATAACCAACTCCACTGAATAGATAAAAGAATACTGCAAGTTTAAAGATTCTGTTACAGAAAGTTTAAGAGTGCAGAATCCAACAGAAATCATATTGTTGCTCAAATGAAAACCATTGCAATGGTCAAAATCTTCTACTGCCCCAGTTTGGCTTAGAATAAAGAAAAATGTTTTAAAATAAAAATAACACTTCTTATTCTCAACTTATACTTAAATACCGTAATTTTATATCATTTTTTATGATACTATAAAACTACCATCAAGATAAATATTACTAAAAAAAATGGGCAAAATATAAACCTTTAAAAATCATAAATTTTTTTTAATTAACAAAAAAAAAAATGTTAAAATTATAGAAATTTCAGCTAAATAAATCTTGAGTTGTAGATGTTCAATTTTTATTAAATATTCACAATTCACAAAAATTTCATACATCTGGGGGGGGGGGATCTTCACTACTATCATCTTAAGAGATATATATTTAAATGATAGGAAGCTCATTTAAATCTATACCACTGCCTTAGAAAATAATTTTAAAATGCCTTATTTGGTATAAATTATTCAGCTATTTTTTTAACTTAAAATTTACCAATATAAATGAATGTAATCAATATTAAATTATTTTCAATTAGAAGCTTAATAAATGTAGCTCATTAAATGCTGGCTCAGTATTACTACAATATATTTAAGTTATTTACATTTAAAACTTAAAATTTTCACATTATTTGATTTAAACTTTATTATTTACTATGAGTGGTTTTGCTTTTCTACATAAAATCTATTTGAAAAGCACCCAAGAATATTTATTTACAAATATAAAAGTTCTCAAAAAGACTCTCAACTTCTCTCAGAAAATACTACAAAAGGAGTTTGAACATTTAATATCTTCCCCTATTTAAGCCACAAGCAATCAGCATCCCAATAAACAGACCACAAAAACCCTCCAATCAGATTTATTATTATTATGCACAATAATCACCATGGCATTCTATACAATACTAATGTACGATTGGAATATTGCAACATGATGTACATGAACAGACTGCACTTGTAGCATTTCCAACTTGTAATGATTGATATGTAAGGATTTTAAATTGCTTTATTATACTAATCAACAGTACAAAAATAAGTAATATGATTGGTTAAATTAAAAGAAATTTAAGGGTGACATGCATGTTTTTCACTTTGCAATATTCAAATTGTATGATTATTAATGCTGTTTAAATGTGGATTTCATATCTTTGACTTCAAACATACTTATAATCAATAAATTTGTATATCAGACTGTGAATTTAAAACCAGTTTACCACATTTAATAGATCAAACAATGCTAATGGGGCCAATTCATGTGACGTAAATGTCAGGTGTCATGTACTTATGTGCATGGCATTTAAACTTGCATCTGCAAAGCTTTAGTAGATGAATCTGTCAATAACAATCTCCGCAAAGTATGAAACAGATTTTTTTGTTAGCATTTAGTTATAACTTTGTGTAATTTTCTTTCTCCTTATTATATATTAAAAGGCGAAATACTGGTGTGATGCTAGATACTTTAATGTGAAATTGAAGAGCAATTGTGGGGTAAAATGTTTTTTTAGTTTCCTTTCAAGAATTCTGAATTGCATTTTTAACACTGGAATAGAAGGTTGTAAGCCTGCTTCGAAGTCGATGATGTGCTACGATCGTTTTAGCAAATTAATTTAATGTGTGCCCATTTACTAACTATTAAAAAAAAAAACTATTCCACAGATTTTTATACAGCAACAGCATATCTGACAAGCAACATTTTATTAAAAGCTATCAGATGAATGTATTAGAACCGAATGATATTGCGATGTGATAAAGGTTTTCAAATTCAGCAAGTACTACACAAAATATGATGTATATAATTTTTAGTTGATGGCACTGAAATAAAATGTGTCATGAGGTTTTACTTTCTTATTAAGAATCTTAAAATTTTCGTTATATTTTAGTAATTCATATTATTCAGTTATTGCTGGGTAATCATGTTTAATTACAAAAGGGTCATCTGTTTATTCTCATTAGTATTTTTTTTCTGATAATTATATTTGTTTCTTGAATTTACACTGAAATTGATTGTTATAATGCCTAGCTATATTATTGTGGACCTCAGTGATTTCTGTTTTTGAGAAATACAGAAATCCCTGAGGTCCATATCAGCATTTATTATATATTTTTTTTCCAATTTTATTGCAACATGGATACATCACTTTTTTTCCCCTCCCTATTTCTTTAATATATAAATTTTCATAAAATTATGTGAAAACATAAGAGCTTCTTCCAACTACTCTTTATATCCTATTTAATTTCTATACGTATATATATTTGTATATATATATTTGTCATAACCTTAATCGTGTTTATTAAATTCACACGAGTAAGTATGTTTTTTAAGCATGTTTTTGCATTGCATGTGTTTGTTTTATTTTACGATATTCATTCAATGTAGCTTTTACATTTTAAAATGCATTTCAGAAATGATCTGCTTTAAAAACATATTGCTCAACATTATGTTTTTATTGGTGATAAAAAAAAACTGTTTAGTATCGAAAATGCTAATGTTGAATAAAATTGATTTCATCATTTACTTCAACATTCTTATCATACTATGTTTATATTCTTTCTAAATGTCTAAAATAATATATAATTTTTGAGTTATTTTTAACAGGAGATTACATTGAAAAAACCATTTGATCGAATAATTATTCATATGTATTTTACTTATATTTTTTGTAATGTGTAAATAAAAATTATGATGTAAATATTAATTATTTTGCTAGCTTGTTTTTTAATGCTTTCTAAAAATTAAATTGAAATAACAGATTCATAAGTTGTATAGATTTAAAAAATGGTAACTATAAATCTTTTATATAGTATAATTTGAAATTGTAATCAAAATTAATTCAATATATACAAAAATTTATATATTTATATTTTAGAATTTCTTTTTATCTGCTTATTATAACTTTAACTTACGTCTGACATTTATATGGCAAACAGGAAGAGACATTTTGATTGACCTTTGAACTGATTTTACCACAAGAGACAATTTTTACACAAGAACAAAAGTGTGATGCATATGTAGCATCCTAAGACAATAGTAAAAAGACAGAACTTTCCTCCTTTGTATGTTTATTGCAACATTTTGATAAGAATAGGTAAGGGAATATTAGGTATCTTTGTAAAAGATGCATATGCATTAAGGAGCTGTAATATTTTACTAATGGCCTCAGAAACAATGTAGTCAGCAATTTTTTTAAGCTTGTGTTAGAAGTAATTTAATCAAAAAGTGGGATTTGGATCAGGAAGTAAATGAACATTTTAGAATGAATTTAACAGACTATAGAAAAACTTAGGATTTAAATTAAATTATTAATTAATTTAAATGAAAGATATACCATTATATATATTTTTTCAAAACCATTCCCTGTGCTTCTGGTCACATATTACTTCAAAAGTAAAAAAATAACAAATTATTTCAGTAAGTAATTTTTAGTTCCTAATCTACATAATCTTCGTGAATAATCTTGTTGATGAATTACAATTGTTTGAAGTGAATGTACAGCAAAAAATTAATTAGATGTAAAAAATTATTATTTCATTAATTAGTTTATTTCTATTTTTGATAACCAACAGGACAGCTAAGCTGCAATACTAAATTATTATTTGTTCAAAAAGAAAGGATATTAAGAATTTAAAAAATTATGAAGATCTTTTTTTTAAAAAAAAAAAGCTTTAAGATGTTTGTAAAAGAACTATAAGAAATATTTCAGTACATAATTTGTTATGCTACTTAAACAGCACCCTTTTAAATCTCGGAACAAATCTGTATGGAACCCTGCTCACTACATATCTGTTGGATATAAATTAAGCTAATTTATTCACAACTTTGGCTTCAGATTAGAAACTTTTAATACCTACTTCAAGTCTAAAAAATTAATACTCAACTGATTTGTTTATATCTCTGAAATGCCAAACTATAACAGAGGTACTTTTTAGCTTTCCTTATCCTTTTGACACAATCCTTTTAATTCGTAAAACTCTCTTAAAATTATTATATAGAGTTAGTTGAACTAATACATTTTATTGTAAAGATATCTCTTAAGATTATAACTTTAAGACATTGAATAAAATAAACTTTAAAAATTAATAACAAAACAAGTATATAAATGTCAAAATACCATTTTAAAAAAATAAGAACCAATATTTCTATTTTTTGCAATAGCTTTCGATCTTTAGGAAACATTTTTTTTATATAAATCAAAAATTTTGTTAATGCAATAATTCATTGTAATTTCTAGAAATAATTCAATTTTAATACTAATTTAATTCAAATTACAATAAAGTTCTTCCAAGTTATACTAAAAACAAAGATACTGCTTAAAATTAGCAAAACTATGCTGGTTTCAGATGGCAAGGAATTAAATTTTTTTTAAATAATTGTTATGTTCTTTGTGTGCTTTCTCCAGTTGACTCATTTCACCATTTTAAGCTTAGACCGAAAAAGCCAAACTCAGAATTTCAATGATGTTGTTCCTTCTTCTTAAGAATAGCCAGTGGGAGCCATAATATACTAATGAAAAATACTATAGTGTATTTTCATAAGCTGCCGAAAATCTTAGCAAAATAATATTACAGATGTTAAAAGATCTCTTAAAGTTCCTCATAAGAGTATTCAAATACACAATTTAGTCAATATTACTCTTAATCAGTTTATTTAAATATTTTTCTTCCTTTCAAGGAAAGGAAGATTTCAAAAATGTAAAAGGCATGAAATTTTCAGCCATAACTGTTTTTGTACACCTTAAAAGTGAATTAAAAATATTTATTGATGATTTCAAAAAATATTTTTCTTCAGAGTATCCTTTTTTAAAAATTAATACATGTGCAATAAAAAATCTGAAGATGCAAGGGAAAAGGTATTACATACACAGTACAATTAATCTCAATCTAGATTTATACCAATACTTTAAGAGAAAGTTATTTTATTATTATTATTATTAATTTGATAAATGATGAATTCATTATTTTAAAATTTAAAGAGCAAATTAAAATTTCAGAAACAAATTTATATGTTATTTTCATTCACTCTTTGAAATTCATATTTTCCTACATGTTTATTTATTTATAGCCAACAAATTCGTAGATATTGATAGATATACAAAAGATTAATAAATCAGAAATATAAATCTATACCTAGTAGGAAAGAAGCATTAATTAAAATAATCAAACTAAGTATAACACAATCTCACTCTAATTTTCTAATGCCTCAAAATAAATAAAACTGAGAATAAAATCAGTTTTATTATTTTAGTCTTCAGATATCCAAAATAGGGTTTTGAAGTACATGGAAACACACTCACATAAACTATATCAAGAATTATTTCAAAAGTAATATTTCAAACCAAGCTGTCATATAGGAAAACTTACTCAAAATATGAATTGCATATGCACAGACAAGAAGAAAAGAAATTCTGATAATCAGCTATATAACTTTTATTAAACGCTAGTATCATTTAAAATGCCTCTAGCCAGCATGGAAGAGTTGCGTCATGGCGTCTCTAAAGAGTAGTAAATACTCTTATCAAAATTCATCAAATGTTAATCATCACACTCCCTAATCAATGCATCAATCTTCCCATATCAAAAAAAATCGAAATAAAAAATGGAAAAAGAAGTAGAGAAATACATTAGATATGTTTTATAGAGTTTTGAAAGTGACAGGATGATATATCTGACATACTCTTGATGTGTTCAGAGTTAGTAAGATTACAGATGTGAAACATTTACAGGGTTAAAGACATTTTTATTTTGCTTAAAACATGAAACAAAATCTATTTTCAAATTAATAAGTGTAATTTTGATAGTTTTTTCATCGAAATTTTCTTAACTTCTCCCCCATCTCTCATTACTAAGAAAATTTTCTTTACCTGATTAGAGATAATAAGCAATGAAATTTCTAAATCCTTCTACTACTTTAGATTTTGACTTTTCCCTTTTTGTAAAAAATTTTCCTAATTAAAACCTCTGCAAAATTTTAATTTTTCTTTCTTTAGTTGCCTTTTTTCACTTCTTTCAATGAACTATTCAACTAGCTAGCTTCTTTATAATTATTTGCATTGATTTTTATTATATGCCCACTGCAATTACTTATCAATTGCAAAGGGCTTACTCTATTAGTTTTATAAAATATCTTCTTAATTCTAAAAAACTATGTTTTTGAAATGCATATTTAACTGTCTTGAAGGTTTCAAAATGTCTCCCCTCCTCATTTTTTAAAGTAATGTAATTTTTAACAAACTGTGCAAAAAAAAAATTCAACAAGATTACAAGTCTTTATGAAATAGATAGGCACTACTTGATGCACACAAGACAGTTTTTAGATTAAACTATTTTCTTTTCTTTTTTTCTTAAATAAAAACTTCATATTTGAATATAGTAATTATACAAGTCAAAGAATGTTATTTGAATGTAGTCATTTTTTAAAAAATACAGCCTTGAAAAAAAAATAGAATTGAAAGATTTAATTTCTTTGAAAACAAACTATCTATATCCAATATAAAATACTGTTCAAAACTTCCAGTTGATAATCTGAAAACAAGTCTTTTCTTATCAACAACCTAAAAATAAATGAAATTAACCACTGCTTTTAATTTTTGATAGGTGACTATGCATTTTAATTTTTCTTTCTTAACTCAATTCTATAAATATAATAATTTTTGATACATTTTTAACATCTACCAAATATATTTCAGAATTCTACCTTAAAAAATAAATTTTATTTATTCTAATATAAAAATTTTATACAAAGAGAAATTTTGTTAAGTTAAAGAAATAAAATGGGTGAAATTAAGACTCCATTTTAAAACAAAGAAGTTCATAATTTCACACTTTTATACAATACTATTCTACAAGATTTTATGAAACGATTTTATTTTAAATCTGGTCAACTTAAAATCAAGAAAGCTCATATGAAGAGACATAGACGACGTTTCTTTCAACAGGGAAGATACTTCTTTCAACATGGAAGACACAGCGATATGTCTTCCATTAATATTCGACAAACAATGGAATCATTTGAAAAGTACGAAAAAATACATCAGAATCCAGGCAGAAAATATTTACACTATGGAAATGACAAGAAATTTTTTTTTTCTTTCTAATCCAAATTTAAATCTGCTACACGTTATGTTAACGTAAGAAACAACAGATAGCATATTGCAAAGAAATATTTTTTAAATATTTAATGAAAACCGCTAGAAATTAATATCTAAACAGCAGTGAAGCAAAACTTTTCTCCGATTTTATATTGTATAGTTAAAAACTAGAATTATAAAATTAGCTCATTTGATTCAAACCATTGAGGATAAATAGAAGCTACTTACCGTTTGAGTAGGATCAACTTCAACAGTAAATAAATCTTCCTGCAGAGTTTTCAATGTAATAAGCATGGCTTGAATCTATGAAGTCTACAGAGATTACAGAAGGATATATTTCAATAAACTAAGAGAATATGCATATAGCTACAGATAATAGGCAATCTAAAAAATATTTAACTCTAAAGACTAGATTCACAATCGCTGAAAACCTCTGTCTTCAATAAGCTTGCTAAATTCAATTGCGCATGCCCAGAAGCATAACACTCATCTAAATTTTACATCAAAACAACTGCGAGCCTATTTTTTTATATTTATATTTTAATAATCTAATTAAAGCATAGAAAATTAATCATTGTAATTAATTAAGGCTTTAAACCGTAAGCATTATGCTTTTAATCTCTTAATTAATTCAGTAATTAACTATTGTAAATAATTTATAAGTACGAGCTGGATAAAAAGAGCCAATGAAAAATTTTGAAAAAAAAAAAAAAAATGTTAAAAATTACTGCTAATCAAATGTGTTAAAAAAATGTCTGATTAATATATGATGCCATTGTTAGATCTAACTTGGGCCATAGTACAATTAAAAATTGATAAATTTGTTCAATCGGCTTTATCCATCAACGCGAGTTATCCTTGATTCGAGTGTATACGCACCGTTTTGTTAAAAAGTTAATCAAAATGAACCCTTAATTTATTTATATATATATTCTAAAAATTTGAAGGCAAAACCTAAATAACTAATTTGTTTCAATAGTTTTGAAATAGAAAAGATTATTAACTTTCTTATTCATAAAAGATGGCTAATGAAGAACGAACTTCTGAAAATAATATGGACCCCCCTCCCGGTAGGAAAACTTTTGAGACCGGTGACAAAATGTTCCGCGTCAATCATCGTAGGGGAGGCGTGGCCATCTATGTTTTAGGGGTCGTATAAAAATTTCGTTATTATAGGTGACGGAGTTGTCCACATTCGAGGATTGAGGGTTAGTATAAATATTTATAAAAAGTAAAAAAAGGTCACTTCTTAAATAGACAAGACTGATATTTTAAGAACAGAAGAAAAAAAAATACTAAAGAGGCGAGATTAAGTCAGTAGTTGAGTCAAGCGGATGATTGATATTATTGTGAATTTAATGAGGACATTTTTTTTCTTTCGAAAAAGATAATTTGGAATGTCAGAATAAATTCAAATTTTACATTCCGGGGAGAAGATTTCCATGATTTAATTCGAGATATAAATTTTGATACCCAATTTAATTTATAATTAAATGATTAATTCCAGTAAAAAATAACTTAGTCAATTAATTTTAACTATGTAATGAAAAAAAATTAAATTCTTTGATAGGTAGAATATATAATTTCTTTTAAAAAATTAATGAATATAACTGCAAAAAAAAAAGGTATAGATCGTCAAAGAAACAATTAAATGTCGATTTTCAATCCAAAATATCTAATTTAATAAAACTTTATCTATTAAATTCTTTATAAACAAGAAACAAAGTTTTTAAAACTCCATTAATTTAGAACAATATCTTTTGATGATTAATAATTAATAATGTTTTTGATTAAATATTTTAATTATGTTAAATTACATAATTTATTTTAATTAATTAATAATTTTAATACTAATTTACTTAATTTATTTTTAAATTAATTAATATTTTTGATTATACTTATAATTATATGTATTATTTCAATTCTTGTTTTGTAACTAACATTAAACATTTTCATTCATTATCGAATGGGGCGATATCGGGCGGTCAGGGCTCATATTGTGGTGAAATATCTTTTTGGAATCAATATTCAAAAATTTTAACAGGTATGTAATAAAAAAAAATGAAATACTTAATTAGCTGACATCAAATTATCAGTATCAATTAAGTGATTAACTTTTTCATAAACTCCTCACATTCTTTATAGCAAAAAATTAAACAAGGTTCATATGACAAGACCTTACAAAAATAAAAGTTTTTCTTTCTAGAAATGTTGGCCTATTTAAAAAATGTCATATAAAAGACAAACTGATATCAATGCTTCCTTCTTTGCACGAGACATCTTCAACTACCCTCATTTCGATTTCAGGAAATAAGTTGTCATAGTATTAATTTCAAAATGACACAAGGTGAATATCAATAACTCTGTATCTAACAGTGAACTTTTGTCAGGTCAAGTGAAAATAATTGTTCGTATCTATAATTACTTCAAAACAAGGAAATAATTTTATATCTCTATTTTTATACATGTCTGGGAAATATACATTATATATGTGTGTGTGGAAAAAATTTCAAGAAATGAATAAAACTACAATTTCAAGAATTTTAAATCCTGAAACTAGTTCCATACACAATTCTCAGCCTTACAATATTTTTCCCCTTTTATAATTTTGATGCCATGCAATTTTTACCAGATTTGTTAAAGAGTTTGATTAAGAATTTTAAAAATTACAGCAAAAATGTTTTATTTATAATTATTTTGTATACTGTTATGGCTACTGGATCATTAACATATTTATTTTGTCTCAGATTGTTGTTTTGAGAAATAAGATATGTGATAGTTGAAAAATAAATAATTTGTTCAAATTTTTGTCTTCAAATTTCTAAAAGCATTCATTTACAGAATTCCCAAATAAATGTATACTTGCATACTTCAAAAAATTCTCATCAAAAATAGTATACAATTCAAATAAGATTATTTTAATTTTTATCATTACCACTGCTTCTGCCATACACAAAAAAATGTTATTATGATGTTCTATATCATTTAATGGGGTTTTTCATCCAGAGTGCTGAAAGAAATTATAAAGTAATGAGCATATATATATATATATGGATGTAGTCTCTTACTTAGTAATTTTATTAAAATTTTATGTTATTAATGAAACATTTTTACTAGACAATTATCTATAGATGTGTTTATGAGAATATATTTTCTAAAACTAAGTCATATTTCTGTTATTTATCAGCATGCATGCATGCAGAAGTTATCTCTTATTTAATGCCACAGCATTTATATTAGTGCAGCACATATAGATTTATTTACATAATACAGAAGTAATTATTAAAAATAAAGAATCTTTTTGATAAAGCAATATCATTTTTAATATTTACTTATTTTTGAGTAATACTTTTGAAATGGTAATATAATTAAGAAAAATAATGATTTAAAAAAAAATTTGTGCCAATCTTTCTTGTATACTTCAGGTAGCAAAACATATATTGATATAAATCTTTAAATATTTCTTAGATTTTAAATTAAAAAAATACCTTAAATAATCATAAAAATACATTTTAAATCAGTTCTTTTATAACATATAAGTATCATTTGATGTGAGGTAAACATTTTTTTTTTTCATTTAATATATATTTTCATACCATTAAAATTATTTTACTGTCAGAAAAAGGAAGCACAAGATTTATCACTTTTGATCCATTTTAAAAATATCTGTTATAATTATTAAGATGAATGTAAGTGAATTGATTCTCTGCAGGTTACATCATTTGACCAACAGTGCCAAATTTGGGACATAATTGAAATTAAATACAACCAATATCCTGACAAATCAGCCATATAAGCAAACACATTAATTAATAATAAAATTGATAGTTTTAAATACTTGCATGATTTTTTTTGAAAGGCTGTATTTCACATACACAAACAGCTTTTGGAATATATACTTCATTTAGATGTGCTTGATTTTGCAATGATCAAATTCTGATTACACATTAATATTTAGAGGTCAAAAACATCATAAGGTTTACAAATTTTTTTCAACAAATAAAAATATTAAAAAGTATTTTTATTAATAAAAACTAACATTTTCATTTCAAATCTTAAAATAACAGTTTATGTATATATATCAGTTAAGAGCATATTGTAATGAAAAACATTAATGGGACAAAGAAAACTCCTAAGGCATTGAGCCATCTGTAACAATTGAATAAATGAAAGGTATTTTAAACTACAGACACTCTTTTCTTGCATTTGTTCTAAAAAAATATCATGTTTCCTATTTACTTCATTTCATAGATACATTAAGAAATATATTTCCCTAGATTTAGTTTGTCAGTGAAAGTTAACTTATTAATTTGTGCCTTTGTTAATATCGCAGCAAAACATTGGAAGATTATTTTTTTTCTCATGCATGCATAATGTATTTTAGCACGTTACACATCTTTTGTGTGTATGTAGGCACATATTGTTGAAAAACATGTTTAAATTATTTAAAAACTGACTGAAAACAATTTTTTTAACAGTAATATTAAAAGATTATGGCCAAAAACAAATACAACAAAAGATATAGGAATAATACTAAGAAAGTGAATAAGACTTAAGTTGTCTATTAATTAATAAGTTTTTAAGCAACAAGAAAATGTAACAATTTTAATAAAAATAATTATAACATTTTCAATTCCTTTATAAAAGAATTATTTCACATGCAAAAACCACTTTAATTGAATTTTTATTTCCTATTAATTAAAAAAATCAGTACATTTCAGCCTACATTAATTAAATAAGCTTCCTGCATTTAAAAAGATTCTTGAACATTCATGACAATTAATTTTTTATTACAATTTCAATGCAGAACTGGTTACTTCAGCTGAATCTGAAATACTTAACAGGAATTTTCCTAAAAGTTAAGAGCTTAATTGAAAGCCAGAAAAAATCTAGACAATTAAACCCAACCATTGGGAATGATTCCTTTATTAGAAGACAAAATATATAAATTGGGGTATTTTAATAATGCAAGCAACTACATGAATACTTACCAATTTATTCAACCCTATAAGCAAATAAAAAAGCACACTCACAATAATATCTAGAACTCATGCCACAATTTTTCAATTTATATTACAGATTTAAATTTCAAATACTTACTAGGAAGTCCAGTTCTTCAACCTCACATTAATTGCAATACTGATAATTTGCATTTGATTGTTATCAAAACTGAAATAAACAAGGAATTTTCCTAAAAGTTAGGAGCTTAATTGAAAGCCAGAAAATACCTAGACAATCAATTAAACCCAACCATTGGGAATTTTATTTATTTAAAGTTTAAAATATTATTGGTGTACAATCCGATTCCCATTTAAAAAAAATACTTGTAGTGAGGTGTAGAGAGCATACAATGCTGGAAATATGT
Organism: Argiope trifasciata; assembly: GCA_026543055.1. Classification (NCBI taxonomy): domain Eukaryota; kingdom Metazoa; phylum Arthropoda; class Arachnida; order Araneae; family Araneidae; genus Argiope; species Argiope trifasciata. Next base: position 124,343 of record JAPMOQ010001879.1, on the reverse strand, counting down.
ATTCAAAATAAAACTAGTGTTTTAAAAATTTAAGCCTGCAGTTATTTGTACAAACATCAATGCTCTAAAAGCAACTACATCAAAATTTTCAGTCATAACTTTTGATACACATAGTAACTAATATAGACACAATTAAAATCATCTATTTGTTTTACATGGGGTGGAAAAACAATCTGCCAGTGGCTATTCGAATTGAGCGAATTATTTAACACAGTACACCAACGGTTTATTAATATTGAGGTATCCTTATCTGGTTTATGACAAAGTGGGTCAAAATATTCGAATATTTTATTTTTCAAATCAGCTATAATTCAAGTTCAATGGAAACTTAAATTTATAGGAATTATAAGAAAATCAAAAGAGAGTGTAAAGATTCTATTGCTTTGAAATTTGTGAATCTTCTAGTTAATACAAAATTAAATGCATCAATATCTGAATCATATAGCCAACCTTTTTTGAAATTTGATGATATTGATTTAAGATATTTTTCTTCGACAGTAACAAATGGATCTAAAGATTTTAGCATATAAAATGAAAGATCAATATTATTAATAGTTAATATTGTAGCAGTGGGATTTGTAACATTAAATTTGTTAAATCTATGAAACACATTAAGATTAATATATTCCGAATTTTTAGCATTACTGGACTTTAAGTCTGCTTCTTGTTCAAAAAGATTTAGTTCATCAAGAAGTTCATTTAGTTTTTGCTTCTAATTACAATTTTTATGCGCCGAGCAGTTCCTTTTTTTTCTATGAGAAGTTTAAAAAAATTTAATCTGAGGTTTAATTTTCTGATTAGGAGCAACATATAATTCAGGTTCAACAGAAGCAGAATTATTTTTAAGATTCAAAACCCCACACATACCAGTTACAAAATTATTCAAACAACTAACTACATTATTTAACACGATTTCTTTAATATGAGGAATTTCTATTAATTCTAATATTTCCGAACATAACTTTTTGCACTCTGCCTCCTTTGATTTGCACTTCTCATTAGTAGATAATGTATTGGGATTTAATTTTTCACTTAAAATATCAGAATTAACTGTAAAACTATTTTCTTCATCAGATTTATGAAAATCATCAGTTATGTACATATTAGGTTTGGAAGACATTAAATTAATTTTATGTATATGTTTACACAAGTTTCTGCAGTCTTCACAAGAACAATGATACAAATGACTGCACAGAGCCGCACAATTAATATTTGGACATTTAAAGCTGCAATGATCCAATAAAACACAAGCTTCTGCAATTTTTCCTACTACATATATCTTTCCTTTTACAGATTGAGATTTAACCTCCCAATGATTGTCATATTCAATAACATCTATATCCTGAATCTTTACTGCCCTGTCATGTTTCTCTTTAACAGTTTTAGTGAACTTGGAATGAATAGGAATATTATTAACAACATTAGAAGAATATTTTAAAAAATCGATCCCTTTCCATTCTCAAAAGAGTTGAAACAAGATCATCTATTCACCTATTATATTTACGCTCAAGATATAATTGTTTTTAACTGATTGTGAAAAGATTCACAATAATTGTTAGTATTGGTATTACCATGTGGAAATTGTCTAAAACAGGTTGCCCATAATTCTTTTCTCCCAGAATAATTTCTAACAAAATAATCAATAAAATTTTGGCATTCATTTGAATTGCTGCTGATAAATATTGAAAGTTTATTTTCAAAATTTATTTCAGACACTTCCTTCATTATTTTTTAACAACTCGTGTAACATTATTTGAAGACGAAATTTATCACTTACTTTTGAAATTAACTGTCTTTTCCAAGCGTGAAAAACATGCCATTGACATAAAAGGTGCTTTATATTTGGACCAAATACAGAATTAAATGCTTTAAAGGAACAACCGTCATCATCGATCATTACAGTATTTACATTCAGGTCAGGAATTCGACTATGTAAACTTGAAAATAAAGCAATTAAGGTATGGTAATCTAAATCATTAGTGATAAAATGTGCAACAGGATAACCTTGACCATATTCATCCTGAACATGCAGAGAAAGAAAATAAAAGTCATAAAAATTTGTACCATGAGTTGCATCAATACAAAGAATTTTATCCGAGTGCTTAACTAAAATATCCTTTTGTATTTTAGTCTGTAAACCTAATGCAAAAGAGCTTTCAGAATTTGGCAAATCATCTAAATGTGCAGGACCCCAAATTGTTTTTGATTTTTGTAATTTAAAAATTAAAATAGGATTGTATGACTTTTCTTAATTCCTCGACGATACAAGAAACAGACATGGCATCATTGGCTGGTTGAATTGAATTGTGCATGCGCCTCAAATAATTCTGTACAGTTTTACGAGATATGACAGCTTCCTTTGTAGGAAAAAAATTTCTATTATCTCGACATCCTACATCGCCACGTAATAAACCTATAATCTTTGAAACAGGAAAGGAAAGTAATAAGCAAGATTTAATTAAATCGCGTGAGCTTTCTTTAAGCGGGTGATATTTAGTATTCTCATAACCAACTTGATGGTTATGAATGGAATAATATGTAACCGATATCAAATTCTTCTGTTCACATACACAAATCTTAATGGGGCAAGTTATATTGAAAGGAATTATTCCCTTTTTATTTTTGCATTTACCACTACACTCTGCCCTTGATTTCATTCTTGATTGATATGACGGATGAAAAAATTGACACGAATAATAATAGAATGTTTTTTCCCTGCATATTTTTTTACCAGTTGATTTTTTAAAATAAGTGCGAGTGCCAATAGTTTCAGATTCTAACCAAGTTTTAAAACTTGTCTTGGAATTAAAAGAATAAGTTTTAATATTTTTAATGTCATGTACAACCTTAAGATGCTTATTTAAATTCCATACATTAACATAAGCTTTATTGCATTCTGTACAAAAATAGGATTCCTCCTTGTTACCGGTACATTTTTTTCGGTGTTCATTATATTCGTTACTGCTATAAAATCTACCACACTCAAGACACAACTGGGGAGAATTTTCATATTGATCATTTAAATGTTGATTATCTAAAGTTGTCTGGACTGGCACTAAACATAATTTGCGCTTTTTTACAATTTCTGCTGGGGAACTAACACGAGCCTCTTGTAATTTACTACAATTGTTTTTTGGCAGAGTTAAAACATCACAAACTTTTGGTTTGCACCGTTTTAAATGATTTGCAAAAGAGGATCTTGAGGAATAAGATTTTTTGCATACCTCACATTCTTTAGGATAAGTACTCTTAATACGTTCTACACATTTATATTTTCTTAAATGCTTTGAAAATGATGATTTGGCCAAATAAGTTCTCCCACAATTATCACAAGTCTTTGAGTATGAGAAATTCTGGGCACCTCCTCCGATGATATTTATTCTTTTTAAATTTAGAGCCAAAACCCTATCTGTTCCATTTTCTTCTTTAGAATCATCTAGTAACAGAGCAAATTTATTTGTTGTAGGAATATTGTAAATATTTTCAAGGATATTTTTGTTACATTTGGAATATATATTTGTACTTATCTTACTAATTCTTGCTCATACAAGTTTTTTAGAGACACATGCTGGCTGAAATTGGACTGGGGATTTGTGAGTAGATGCTGATTCACATTGGACAGAGGATGTACGAGTAGGTTTTGGTTCACAGCAGGTAGGCAGAGTGCCTGCAACAGGAGACTGACTGCAAGTAGGGAAAGGGGAAACAATAGCTGGTAGAGCAGGACCAACAGGTACATAAAATGGAGGATAGGACACAGCAACAGAATGGAATGGAAAAAATTGAACCAAAGGCATATAGGAAACAACAGGTATCAAAAATTGAACTGGATGAATAGAAGTATTAGTCGACCAAAGAGGGGTAGGAGGCACAGGCACAGAGGTTGGTAGGATAGGAGGCACAGAGGCTGGAACAGAGCGAGGCACAGAGGCTGGAACAGAGCGAGGCACAGAGGCTGGAACAGAGCGAGGCACTGATTGACATTTTTTATCCTAAAATAAATAAGAAAAATGAATGTCAGATCTTAAAATATCATAGTCATTAAAAACGTTATAAATTATATACATATAATTGAATGACAAGTGCATTTATATATACCTTTTGAGAAGATGATTTCTGTGGCCATGATGACAAAAATGAAGGCTGATTGCAAGTAGACAAAGGAGGAATCTCCGAAGAATCCCAAATATATCCCTGACTGATCGACTGGCAATTGTTCCTCTGCAAAAGTTAAATATAAACTAAAATAAATACAAATACTTTTCAAACATTCATCGTTACTTTAAAAAAATTATTATAAATTGCATATAAACAATAATCCTACATACCTTTTGAGGTGCTGTATCTGACGAAATGCATTTCTTTAAAAACATACTGAAAAA
>JAPMOQ010001879.1:95536-108583 GCA_026543055.1 Argiope trifasciata | reverse complement strand
TCTTTGAAAACAAATATAACATTTATTTCTACGACAAGACAAGCTATTCTATTTACAAATTAAATTTAAATGACTGCATTTACAATATGAGCCAGATCTTAATCATTCTTAGCTGTTGTTTTCAACGCTTCTCACATTTCCGAAAGTTCTCAATTCCAAAAGCCGAGTTGAGTTGTTACTGGCTTCTTCAAAGATCGCGGATTCACGTGACACTCCCACCTTTTGAGTTTTTCTTTTCAAGAAAACTCAAAATATTCTTTAATTCAAAAAGTTCACAAGTCCAGTCGTTCGGGAGCTTGAATCTTACGGCCGAAACGGGTTTTCATAGTATTTAGATTTGGTAGAGAAGTTTTGTCCGATTCTGGTAGCTTCTCAAGATGCTCCACATATTGCTGTTGCACAGCCTCTTCTTTCTCCTCATCAATTTCAGATGCTCTCTTTTCTGGTAAATTCTCTACTGAAGGCGTTTGAACCTCAAAGACATAGAGACGTTGTACAGGTCTCAGAAATTCGCCGTTCTTCGTTTTCACTTTCACAAGGCGAACTGAGCCATCTTTACCAGGGAATATTTCTGTTATTTTCCCCAGAGGCCAATTCAGACGTTTTTGATTGGGTACTTCGACAATAATCACTTCTCTCACCTTGAAATCGTGAGTTTTTATCATTTTCTTGGTTTGTTGCCTCAACAGCCTCAAATATTCCAGTCGGAATCGGCTTCTAAGATCTTCTTGCAGTTTACACCTATACTGCCGTCGCTTGCGAAGATGCTGGGAAGATAATCCCAAGTGGTTATGATCTAAAATTCAATTTTCTCTCCTCTCTCTGAGGAATGATGATGGTGTTAAAGGTTCCAAATCATCGTGTTCAGAAATATAGGTAAGAGGTCGTGAATTTACGATGTCTTCGCAGTCGCAAAGAATCGTATTCAATTCTTCGTAATTCAGTCAGGCTCTGCCTAGAACCTTTTTCAGAAATTCTTTTACTAAGGCAATGAGGCGCTCCCACCATCCTCCCCACCATGGAGCTGATGGTGGTGTGAATTTCCAAATGATTTCTTTCTTTTTCCCTTCCTCTTCTATTTGTCGCCAGTCAATGTAATGGAATAGTCGACTTGTTCCAACGAAGTTTGTTCCGTTATCCGAGTATATTACAGAAGGTCGTCCACGTCGTGCAATAAAACGTCTCAAGGCTAGTATGAAATTTTCTGTTGACAGGGAGGAAAGAAGTTCGAGGTGGATCGCTCGATATACAGTGCATGTGAAGAGTGCGACCCATGTTTTGGTACCGTCTTTTAAAAATAGTGGACCAGCCAGATACACTCCAGTAACCTCAAACACACCTGCATCTTTCACACGGTCTTCTGGTAAAGGAGGTAAATTCGTTTCCACGGGTTTAGCGTTAAAGCGCTTACAGCGGACGCAGCTGTTTATAGTTTTTCGAATGGACTTCCTTCCTTTCAGAATCCAGTATTTCTCTCGGAGAAGGGCCATCAGGATTTGAATTCCACAATGCATCAGAGTTCCGTGTTTGTACATGATCAACTTCCCCACAGCTGGATGTTCCCCTGGCAGGATCACCGGGTACTTGAAGTCTTCTGTATCTTGACGATAAATAGTGCGGGTCTTAAATCGCAGTAAGCCATTTCTGTCGGCTATGACATTTAAAGAGAGCAGCCTTGGATCTAAAGGTCCATTAAACACGTCTCTCTGGATCAACAGCATGAAGAGATGTTCTGCTTCTTTTATCTCAAAACAAGTAAGAGTTGGGAAATTCGAAACATTTCTTTTCCTGGCATTATTGCAGAATCTGCAAATCCATGCAAGCATACGAATAGTTTTCAAATGAGAAGAGAATGATCTGTAATACCAGTCCTCCGGGTTTTGGGTTTGGTTATGAACTGACAATATGGTTTTCCGTTTCTCAGTATTTATCAACTCTTCATCTGCTTCTTCTGTGCTACTTGGCCAATTTTCTTCATTTTTATAAAGCCACATAGGTCCTTTCCACCATTTTAAATTAAAAAATTGCTCCGCTGAGCAACCTCTACTGGGAAGGTCTGCCGGATTTTGTGTGCCGGGAATATGTCTCCAATTTTCAACATTTGTAATGGTGCGTATTTCTTGGACTCGGTTCCACACAAATGTACCCCAGGGCACATTTCTGTTTATCCAGGTAAGTGCTGTCAATGAATCGCTCCAATAAAATATCTTCAGATTTGGCATTTTTAGATCTTCTGTAATTCTTGCACTCAACCTAGCACCAATACAACACTCCAGAAGTTCAAGACGTGGTATTGTTAACTTCTTTAAAGGCGAGACTCTAGCTCGAGACTGAACAAAACTAACAAATACTTCATCACGGACCTTCACGCTTAGGAAAATGCATGTGGCATACGCTTTAGCACTTGCATCACAGAAGACATGAAGACTAGGGGTTTCTTCATCATCTTGACTTAGTTTCATCCACCGAGGTATTTTGACCTCTGAAAGATTCTTTATACCCTTCAGCCATTTCCAAAATCGCTTTGATAGGCCTTCTGGCAGGGCATCATCCCATTTAAGTCCAAGATTCCAGGATTCTTGAAGTATAAACTTTGGAATGATGGTTACGGGAGAAGATATACCTAAAGGGTCAAATATACTCTGAGTCATAAAAAGCAGACTTCTTTTAGTAAGAGTCAGGCTTTGACCAGAATCCGGAAGGTATCTGGCAAATTTCAGCACATATTTTTTCTTGATCAAATGCGTTAAAAGTGCAATGATAATTCTTTTCAAAATCACTTACAAAAATCTTATATTCTGAATGTTTCTGTGGATTTTGAACCCCTCCAAACAAAGTATGAATAAGATTAGTTTCTGTCAATGCAGGATATTTCATTTTCTTAGCAGCTTCTTTCGTAATATAAGATTTCTGACTCCCCGTGTCTATGAGAGCCCTTACAGCAAAATCCTGTTTTTCTCCCCGTAAAATCACGACTAGGGTTTGTAGAAAAACATCTGTAGAACATGTGGGATTGGTCAATGTGTTGAATTGTCCAGAATTGATTGAACTGCCCGCTGCTTCTTGAGTGTTAGAAGACTCAATGGTCTTTCTATCAGGGCACATCACAGCGTGATGTCTTTGACTACAGTTCCTGCAATGCACTTGAACCCTGCATCGCTTTGACACATGTCCATTACTAAGACATCTGAAAAAGCAACCTCGTTTCTTCAATCGCTGCATTTTTTCATTAAAATCCAAATGTCGTGCAGCATGACATTCTCTGGATTCGTGATTGTTCTTGTCACAAAATACACACTTCAAAATTGAGTTTTGATTTCCTGTAAAAAGACCTGCAGCTGTCGGCAAGTCTCTTTTAAGTTTGATATTCTTGTGACTTTCTTTTAAAGAGAAGCCTTGCATAGCAAGAGCTATCCTGTCTTCATTTTCAACTTCATTCTTCAAGAATTTCATCAAACTTTCCAATCGAGATTCTTTCGCGTCATCTGTTCCATCCGCCCTACTATCATTTCTCCGCCAGGCTCTTAAAATTTCTTCACTTAAACAAGACTCGACCAGGGGAAATAACATGGCCGCATACTTGGCTGTAGTGACGCCAAGAGTTTCCAAAGATCTCAGTTGGGTTTCGAGGCGGTCATAGACAGTTGACAATTTAACGTGTTTCTCTTCGATATTAAAGGCGAGTGTCAATTTTAATAATTCTCGAACATAATACTCAACTAATAAATCATCTCTGCCGAATCTGGATTTTAGACAATCAATCGCCTTGCAATAATTTCCGGATGTTGGGGGAAAACTTTCAACTAATTCCCTCGCTATGGAATTCGGGATTGTCGGTTTCATCTATATCGTTGTCTTCGTCAATTTTCTTGAATTGACCCCCAAAACGGCAGCCAGTCTTTAATTTCACCTCCGAATTTCTTTAATTCCAAACGAGGCAGCTTGAATTTCCTCTTTTCACCACCAACTGAAGATAATATATCAGCGTTAATAACAGGATAAGTTTTCCGATCGATTAATAAACTCATCTTTTTAAAATTGAGAGAATACTCATCTGCTGAAAGAGATTCCTTTTCGATTTCGTCTTCCGGTATATCTTCAGACGTCAGAAAAAAAATTCAGAATACCTTCATTCAACTGTAAAAGATCATTATTTTTCTCGCTAGGCAGTTGGAAGGTCGCCAAACATTCTAAATCTTCTGCAATGTTCACTTCCGCTTTCGCTGACTCATCCAATTTATTATATAATCTAGTAAATGCAGATCTAACTGTTTTCCGTTTAAGCTTTAAAGCTTCCATAATTTTTCTAAAACAGTTATTCTTACTTCACAGTATCGATAAATTTCTAATAACAAATAATTTATCGTCAAAATAATTCACTTGCCTTCCGAATCGTTGATTTCAAATCACAGTCCTGTCACGGACGCCATGTCGTGTACTCGCCTATGGTACACGTGTTCTTTTACTGTGATTGAAAACAAACTACTCTCTTTGAAAACAAATATAACATTTATTTCTACGACAAGACAAGCTATCCTATTTACAAATTAAATTTAAATGACTGCATTTACAATATGAGCCAGATCTTAATCATTCTTAGCTGTTGTCTTCAACGCTTCTCACATTTCCGAAAGTTCTCAATTCCAAAAGCCGAGTTGAGTTGTTACTGGCTTCTTCAAAGATCGCGGAGAACTACCTGTATCGATAAGTGCATTTAATTTTACTCCATTTACTAACACTTTAGTTATCGATTTCTGGAGGCAATGAGGTGTTGCTATAGCAGAAGCCAAAAGCAATGTAGAGGCTGTAGCATTTGTGATTGGCCGTGTTTGTCTTGATTTACACACTCGTTGGTAACGTCCTTTCTTGCCACACTTTCTACAGATAACTTCCTTGGCAGGAAAAGTGTTCCTTGGATGGTGTTCGTTTCCACATAAAAAGCATTTTTCTGTGCTTGTTAAAATAGCTGAAGTCCGTTGGGTTTCTTCTAAATTATCCTCTGTGTGATCGATGGCAGCAACTGGAGTTGGATGGAACATATTTGAATAAGATGCGGTATGTAGTTCAGCTAGTTCAAATGATCTAGCCTGATCATATTTTTTTTCTAATGTAATGGTGGCGTTTTCCGAGAGTCTTTCACGTATACGCGAACTCTTAATTCCTCGGATAAAAGCGCCCCTTATATACTCATCTCTATTTTGACCGGCTGTTACCGCTTTAAATTCACAATCTTTGCTCATCTGTTTGAATATCTGGAGATATTCGTCGATAGATTCTCCCGTTTGTTGAGCTCTAGATGCTAGGCAATGTCTGGCGAAAAATTCCTTTCGCTTGGCGATGTATAGTGAATCGAGTAATTCAATCGCGTCGGAGTATTTTTCTGAGTCAATAATATACCGAAAAACATTAGAAGAGACATAGTTACACAGTAATTGAAGTTTTTTATCGTCCGTAACAGGGTTTACCTGTGCGAGGAAATTAGCGAATGTTCTTTTCCAGTGTTTCCACCTCGTTTCAGCTCCCGCACATGTAGGATCAGTATCGAACCTTTCGGGTTTTAAAAGTTGCTCCATCTTGATGAATCAAGTGATGTGGCAGTGCACAAAGATTCTAGTTGATTAAATCTAATACTAAAATACGAGGAATGGTTGCCAAGTCGAAAATCGCCCCAGAATTAATAAATAAACTCCGGTAAACTTGGGGGTCTGGGGTTTTTGGCCACGAGGAATCGATTGGCGCCGGTTTTGAAGCGCTACGGTCGAGCAGTTTGGAGTTACAGATAGAATATTTTCAAACTTTATTAGTTCGCCATAATGGCTACTTAAATTTTCAAGCGGTAACGTGCTGCCATCTATAGCCAATATGGCAAACTAATAAAGTTTTATGTTTATGCTGTTATAAGTTTATAATATGTTTCTTATGTATGTATATATGTTTGGTTTTTCTAAATAAATTTGTCAAAAATATTGAACTTCAACACACTTCAATCTTTACCTTTACTTTACCTTTGTATAAAATAGTTCCCTTTCCAAACTCTAACTTTGTTTAGAATAGTTTACAATGGTGCACTTTAACCGGTTATCTTTTCACCAATGGTTTCACAAATTTTCTTATGGCATGTATTGTTTTGATAAATCACAATTGAAAATTTAAATCTTCGAGTTAGCTTCGATACCTGTTTTCTCCGAGCAGAGCTCGGTCACCCGCTGGTTGTAATTAAAGGCAAACATTCTGAAAACCAAAACTAGGCTGTAATCAACCAGAATGCAACGTTAGCAACCGATTGATTTAAATAATACACAGTGATGCCAAAAGTCGTGACATAAATATGTATAGCCATAACAAAGATTATAAAACAATATATATATACCACTACAACTGTCCGATTCTTCACAGAAAAAAATCCCTTATTTTAAATCCTTGCCTGAGGGTGACCCTTGAAAAAGTCGTCAGACCGAATTCTATTTCTATTTGATGTAATTTTGATTATGTTGTATTCCTTTTTACTGGGCTTTTATTGCTAATTTATTCATATTCATCTGTATTTTAGTAGTAGCTGCAATGATAGGTTTTTAATTTTTAAATTTTAAACGTTCAAATCTGAAATAATTTTTAGTTTCGTTTCCGTACTTAGTTTCGTTTTGTGTCTTAATTATATTAAGTTGGATTTGTTTCATAAATAGGTTTTATTTCATTTAGCTTTTATTTTTGTAGTTTAATTCCATATTAAATTTTAATTTCCGTTCCGGCATAATTAGTTTCGTTTAATTTTTGATGATTCTGGAAATCGGTTTCATTTATTTAATGCTTTTTATGGTTGATTTTATATACATATATATATATATATATATATATATATATATATATATATATATATATATCTGACATTTACCTTAAATTGAAATGAATGTGGTAAAAAATAAAGGGAGAGGCTCATTTAGTTGCACAATCTCTGCAAACATTGAAAACCACATTTCCCTCAAATTGACGTTATCCATTGAAAAATGCCCAAAAACTCCGAAGTCGAAAATGTGGTTTAGTACTCGCTTGCGATATTGCCCGACAGAAACGTCTATTGCTAGTGTCATCTATTGACAAAATATAGAACTAGAAACGGGAGTGTAATTAAAAGAAATCATTATATTTTAATTTAAATTTTTCCATCCAAAAACTTTACATACACTTTGCAATAATTTTTAAAAATAAAAATTCGAATTAAATAACAGTTGATTCGCACATATATTTAAAAATAACTGTAGTCAGAAGTTTTTTTTTTAAATCCAAACTCGTTAATTATTATTCCTTAAGTATGTTTTGATCGCTGTTCCAGATATGCACATTCCTGAAGGGGTTTTCAGTACACACGCTGGAGTTGGTCACAACGTATTTCGAGACTCAGAAGAGTCTCAAAATCTATTTAACATTTTTTTGCCGAAATTCTAATTTTATAAGTTTTAACCTTGTTCACTATAAAATTTCTTTCTTTTTTCAAAGCGATGGAGAACATAAATAAAAAGCTCTCTTCCTCCCAAAACCGTAGGAGGGGGAAAATACCTTAAGTCAGAGGTGTCCAAACTTTTCGGGGCACGGGCCGGATCGAAATTAGATCCATGTTATACGGGCCACATGTATATACAAATTGAAAAATATCATTATGAGTAAAGTAGCATTAAATACTATTAATTAATACTATTTTATTGTAACTTGAAAATACAAAATACTAAACAAACAAAGTATAATTATATAATTATTTTATATAAATTGAAATATTTTCATGCAACTTCTAATGCGAATGATGAAACTGTCCCGGGCGGCAAAAGTTCTAGGTACGCTACTGTGCGCGTGCAATAATTCCATGAAAACGTTATCGAAATCAAAACGATATTTGTTTTTTTTATACTTAAGTGCTTCTTTAAGCGAACTACTCAAAATTGCTGATAGTTTATTTACAACAAAACAATAAGACTCTGCTTATCGTCAAAATTCACATGCGTATAAAATTTCTTTTATGTTTGAGTTACCGAAATATATTTTTTTATTTAGTCTTATAACTTAACAGCGCGATAGACATTTGTCTTTGGTCAAGTACAACAACTCCGTTTTGTTAACCACGTAGTTTTTCGATATACCTTTATGAAAATGAAAAGGTTTGGGCGAAAACATCATTATGTTTTAAAACCCTCCGCGGGCCGGATAAAATCACTTGGCGGGCCGGGTTTGGCCCGCGGGCCGTAGTTTGGACACCTCTGCCTTAAGTGAAATAAAAAAAAAAAAAGATGGGGAGGGGAGAAAAAAAACGTTATATCATTTATCATCAAAATCAGCCGTCATTATTGCTCATCAAAAATGACGCAGAACTGGAATTAGATATTGAAGTTTAAGAATTAGATAAGAAAATCAAATTTTATTCACTTATTTTTTGAGGTGGAAGCCTTGGAGATATATGTGTGTGATCAGTACTAGTTTAAGGTATCAGACTACGTTGAAAAAACTGGTTATCGACCCTACTGGCGACTTTTTAAAAATTGTTATTTCTTGTAGTTTAGACTTTTCTCTTTCCAAAACAGTTCATCTTTTCTAGGAAAAGGAAGAACGAACCTATCATCCAGGGTCACATATTTTTTAACAACTATTTTCCCAAAACTTTCATTTCCTTAAAAATTCTCCACCGCTAACATGATATCTCAAAAACTAATAGAGGTATTTATATAAAAAATTCAGCTTGTGTTTTAAATAATATGGGCAATGAAACGACCTAAAGATTTAGTGTTGAAATACATTTTCATTTATAGGAGTTTTCAGAAAAATTAAGTTGCGAATTTATGGAAAAAATGCATATATGCTTAACTTCTTTGCATTTCAATATATTTCTTAGATTTTGGTTCATTTCATTCATCATTATATCCTATAATTTGTGTAGAAAAAAATAGGACTGCTATATTACCATTTTGAGTAGAGTGTTAACCGTTTCGGTTAAATTTCATTAAAATTTACTACGAATTTTCTTATTTCTTAAAATATATTATTTTTTCGAACATTTTTTTTTGTATTTATAGTATTTATAATAAATACAACTAAAAGTCATTAATAATATCTAAAAAAATCCAATTTTTCAAAAATTCTCTTTCGAACGTAGTCGGATACCATAAGAAAGCCTGAATTGCAAGTAAACGATATATTAAGAAGCTCTGTGAAACTGCATCATACCACTCATAAATTTCAATTGAAGAGGGGACCAGGGTCAGCCATCTGGGTATGCTATGGGTGCTATGCATCCGGTCCCCGCAACTGAGGGGGGGCAACGTGATTAAGAATCAAAATAGTGTTCTGGACAATAATAGCTTTTTTTATATTTTTTAAATATGTGTAATATTTGTAAGAATAAAAATCACTGATATCCAAAATAATAACAATTTTATATTCTAGACATTATATTTACATCTTTTGGTTCCAATTCGTGCATTTTTAAAAAAATTATAAAAACTAAATGACGTCATTGTAGTTGTGAGTTGTATCCCTATAGTCTCTTGGCAACCAAAATGTTCAGATCAATTCCGCCACAGGTCATATTCAATCAAAATTTTTACTTTGCATTTTTGCTCTTACATAGATAAAAACGAAACGCATGAATTGTTTGTGCGCTAAAGAAATCCGAATTAGTGAATAGATTTTCTTCAAATTTTGCTCCCAAATACATTTAGAAAATTTTTAATGATCTTCTTGCTACAATTAATTTATTAATTATAAATTATATTTCCTTTGTACATGGTTAGTACAAATTGGTAAGGATTCTTTATTTTATTCCTATATAGATAAAAATGAAACGCATGAATTATTAGTGCGCTAAATTGCTTGTTGTCATTTCGGACCACTTCAATGATCGCATTGAGGAAAATCAGTAGGCCCCTTTTCTTCATGGTAGCAATTGATTGGCTTGAAATAATGAATTTCAGTTTCATAACTCGGTCAGTTTTGGTCACAGAGGATAGGATTAATTAAAAATTGTTTTGTGTTAAAATAATTTTTCTCTAATATGACTAACAGTTCCAGGGAATTGTATTAAAATTCAGTACTTTTTTCAGCAGCATTTTTAATGAACACAGTACCCATGAATTTTTTTTTTCCATCTTGAAATAAATATTTAGTGAGTAACTATCGGATTACGATTAGAGTGGATATCGGTTGAGTGCACAAAGTGTATTGACTCTGTAAAATTGTAGTGTGTTAAAATAATTTTTTCTAATAAGACTAACAGTTTCAGAATATTGTATTAAAATTCAGTACTTTTTTCAGCAGTATTTTAAACGAACACAGTAACCATGAATTATTTTTTCATTTTGAAGTAAATATTTAGTAAATAACAGTTGAGCTACGATTAGAGTAGATACTGGTTAAGCACACAAAGCGCACTGATTGTTAAGAATTCAGTCAACCATGTGATCTTCCTGGGTGGAGCTAGCAACCAATCATGTAAACATCACGTGATCTCACTGTTGCTGCTTGTTTATATTTTTTTCAGAGAAGCGAACTTGACCCTCTTCAACAATTCTATGGTACACTATGGTACCATAGTATTGGTGCAACTCAACTTCAACAGTTCTATGGTACAACTAATTAACTATCAATAATGGTAAACAGTGAATGTTAAGAACTCAGTGAACCACATGATCTTCTTGGGCGGAGCTAGCCGCCAATCATGTAAACATCACGTGGTCTTACTGTTGCTGCTTGTTTATATTTTTTTTTCAGAGAAGTGAACTTGACCCCCTTCAACAATTCTATGGTACACTATGGTACCATAGTATTGGTACAACTCAACTTCAACAGTTCTATCTTACAACTCATTGGCTATTCATTAATGGTAAACAGTGCATGTTAAGAACTCAGTGATCCACGTGATCTTCCTGGGCGGAGTTAGCCGTCAATTACGTAAACATCACGTGGTCTCACTGTTGTTGCTTGTGTGTGTATATATATATATGTTTCCAGGATGTTACCCCCCTACATTAAGTGAAATTCAAAATTGTATCAAAAAATTAAATGTCAAAAAGGCCCCTGGTCTGGACGGTATCAACAATAAAATAATTAGAAATCTTCCCCCTAATATCATTGATGTTCTCCAAATTATCATTTTCAAAATTATGACACTTGGTCATTTCCCCACTAAATGGAAAATAGCTGTTGTCGCCCCTATACTCAAACCAGGTAAAGATCCCACCGTACCGTCCAGTTATAGACCCATTCCACTACTCCCATCCATTAGTAAAATAGCAGAACAAATAATTCTCAATAAATTAAATAAATTTCTCGAAGATAAAAATATTCTTATTAACGAGCAATTCGGATTTAGACAAAACCTTTCAACAACCCATCAACTTGTCAGGGTAATCGAGTATGTTGAGGAAGGTTTTGCAAATAATCAAAACTCTGCTGCAGTATTTCTTGATATCCAGAAGGCATTTGACAGAGTTTGGCAAGATGGCCTTATTTACAAGCTTATTACCTATAATATTCCTAAATACATTATTAAAGTTTTAACTTCCTATCTTAAAAACAGATCTTTTTGTGTACGCGTTAACAGCTCATTATCTGAAGATAAACAAATCCAAGCCGGTGTCCCTCAAGGTTCCAAAATTGGTCCGATTCTATTCTCCCTATACATAAATGACATCCCCAAACAATTCAATACTATGCTTTGCATGTTTGCCGACGACACTGCAATACTAGCTAGAAATAAAAATGCTAACTTCATCTCTATAGCCCTTACTCGTCATCTAAAAACTCTTGAGGACTGGTTTCTCAAATGGAAGATCGAAATTAACCCAAGTAAAACTGAAGCTATCTTATTTTCTAAATCTAATCTTAAACGGAACGTCCGCCCCATTAAAATCAAAGATAAAAATATTCCCTGGTCTAAGGAGTGCAAATACCTAGGTGTCGTACTTGACAATAAACTTACATGGAAACCCCACTTTATTTATACTAAAAATAAATTCCGAGACCTAACTCGAAAGTTCTTTCCCCTAATTTCTCGGAATTCCAAAATGTCTAGGGAAAATAAAATACTTATTTACACTGCCTATTTGCGTCCGGTATTAACATATGCTTGTCCGGCTTGGGGTTATGCTGCCAAATCCAATCTTAGAATTCTTGAAATCCAACAAAATCTCCTTATTAGAAAAATTTGTAATTGTAAATGGTACATGCCAAACACTAATATGTACAAAGCTCTCGATTATCTTCCTCTTAAAAAATTTATCAAAAAGATTGCAGAAAAATTCTTCCATAATATTGATGCCCACGATAATGAAGCCTTAACTTCTATTCCTAAATATACTCCTGATCTAAAAATTAAACGACCACGTAATATTTTAATTTAAATCTCCCTTTATTTATGTTTACCTTTTCCTTATACTAAGTTATCTACCAGCATTTCCCCAAACCACGTTGCACCTCCCATCTCATCCTGACAACCAATGGCTGCTTACGCTTCATGATGCTCCGCCCACCTATGTTGCTGCTAGCACTATTTAAGAGACTGCTCCGAAAAATTTTCAGACTTCACGCTTGCTATGGACTGCTAGGTTATCCTATATCCATTCCATTACCGGAGATCATGCCTCAACCTCAGAGGCTCGGTGCTCCGTCAACCATCTCATCGAAGTCGAAGTACTTGAACCTCGGACGGTGGGAAGTGTGATCTTGGCTCTCTCTCTTCCGAAATAAACCATAGTGCTGTTTTCTAGACCCACTACTCTATGGAATATCTGTGTGCCTTTAGTTGTTATGTTATCTAATAAACCCCAGAAAAGACAACCTGTGTCTTCAAGTTATTTAACCAACGAACAATCTTCACTATCACGTAAATTATTGTTGTATCTAGAAAAGCAACAATAATTAAATTTTAATCTAAAATACTTTATTGACTCTGTAAAATATCTGTATCGACATTACTGAAATAAAGAATTTTGTGAAAGAAATGCTTCTATCAATTGGATAATACAAATTTTCTTTTAGTTTTAAATGTATATATTTAACTATGATATA
>JAPMOQ010001879.1:24509-41868 GCA_026543055.1 Argiope trifasciata | reverse complement strand
AAAGAGATATTAATATGTTAATAGCCACATGAAACAAGTGTGACTCATAGGTAATGTAAGTAGAATTAAATATGATGGAAATTTGAATCTCTTTCTTATATGAAATCCGTCTTTAAAGAGATATTAATACGTTAACCGCTACGGGAAACAAGTGTGGATCACAGGTAATGCATTTATTCGAGCTGTATGAATCACATATACTTCACGAGATTATATGTATAACTAGCTATGACCCGTGGCTCTGTTCGCGTGGAAATTTTGATGTTTATGTACGAAAAATTATCAAACAATGACAAATAAAAAAATAAACCTAACCTAAAAGCGATACATTTAAAAATATAAGCATATACGAAAAATATATAACATAAATACAATTTAATAGCAAAAACACGCAACTAATTAATGAAATAATGAAATAAATGAAATAAGACTTATTTATGAAACAAATCTAAATTAAAACAATTTACTAAACGAAACTAATTACAGAAACAAAACTAAAAATTGAATCGAAACTAAAAATGATTTCGGATTCGAACAAGATTAAAATTTAAAAATTAAAAAAAAACTATCATTGTATTTAGTGAACGCTAATACAGCTGCTACTAAAATATAGATAAATCTAAAAATTAGCAATATTTTCCTCACAGTAAAATTCCTTATTTTGAATCCTTGCCTGAAGGTGACCCTTGAGAAAGTCTTCAGGTCGGATTTTTTTTTCTTTTTGATATAATTTCGATTAATCTTTCTCTTCTCGGTATAATCTTTCGTTTCTCGGTTTGATTTTGGCGCTAGGTATTAAAAGACGACACGATAATGGCAGTTACATTCAAATCAAATACATCCTGCGGTCAAATCAAATAAATCCCGTGTTCAAATCAAATACATCCCGCGTTCAAATCAAATACACTCTGCGTTCAGATCAAATAGACCCGCGTTCAAATCAAATATATCCCATTTTTTCCCCAGTCTTTCGCTATTTGCGGGTCTCCATTGTTCTATTATTGTGTGTATATATTTTTCGAAACATTATTCCAGCCAAATTAATATGAGTATTTCTCACTTTATTTCGTTAGTATTTTATGTTTTATTTTTTCAATATATTGGGTAGGCGAATAAGTTCGTAGCGTTTTTAATGAAAATTTTTTTTAAAGAAAATCATTAGTAATAACAATCGATTATGTATTCTCTGCTGTTGTTTACGACCTCCTCGCACCTCTCGACCGATTTGTCGATGTCGTTCCACCAAAAATCACCCGGTCTGATTTTTAAGACCCTCTTTATTGTCGAAGGTAACGCCCCTCATACAGTCCGACAGGAAGCGGAAAAGATGGTAATCCGACGGTTCAAGATCTGGAGAATACGGGGCATGCTGAAAGACCTCCATTCAAACTCTTGGAGTGCGGCTTTGACGACTAGTGCAGCATGCGGCCTGGCATGGTCATGAATGAGTATGGTTTGGCCTAGTCGATGGGGTCTTTTCAGTCGCATAGTCTCTTTCATGAGGTGTAGCTGGGTTATGTAGAGCCCCTTGGTGACCATGACATTCCTTTCGAGCATTTCCCAGTACACCATGCCCTCCCAATCCCCCCACCAAACGCGGATCATGGTCTTCTTTGGATGGAGGTCAAGCTTGACCATTTCCGTGCTGCAGACTTGCTTATGACACCTTCTCTGTATTCGTTGCAAATGTCCAGTGCTGCTTAAGCAGCTTTTTAGCCTGAATGAAAAGTGAAGAAGAGCAGGTGTTGAAAATGTGGATTTTTACTTCCTGGATATTCTATTTCTAAACCTTTAATTAAAAATTAAATTACCAAAAAGACGATTAGCACAGTTTTGACGAGAAGAAAGAGCTCACTCGAATGAATACTATACACTTTGTCAAACAGCAAAAAAATCGTGGGAAAACAACATAAATATAAAAACGCTACGAACTTATTCCCCAACCCAATAATACTTCGCAGCTTGTTACTATTTATTGAATTCACGAAGGAATCTAAAGTCACATGCGACTTCAGGTTTTCTTAGAGAACGTTATCGAAAATCGTGGTTCGAGAGTCACGAATGTTCCACACTTTTCCCACTCTAGACGCGGCATTTCTTGTTAATCAGCATCATTCGCAAAGAAGTCTTGAAATTTATTTCTTCAGAAATGTAAATTTCGAAAGAAAGAAGTGCATAATGATTTAAGTCACATGACCCTCCTGTAGAAAAGTTGAAAGAAGAAACGACGACCGCAAGAATTTATTATCATGATTTATCTGACATCATGAAAATACGGTATGACACTTTCTTTTCCCAACCTACTTAAAAATCTAATTATACTTTTAAATTCCATTTCCCTCTACGGGGTTTAAGATTTTTTCATTAACATTCTCTTTACAAAAAAAATAGAATCCACCGAAACATTATGTAATTAATAGTGATTATTTATTATCCTGTGGTAGCAAAACCTTGCAAATTTTAAGAGATTGATGTCAGCTATTAAGCTGGATATGAAAGAAACATCTATTGTTTCAGTTCTAACATACATAAAATACCATTGCTTTCAATTTAGTACTTTTCGGTTGGTGTGAATGCTTTATTTTGAAACACCAGCAATAATTGATTCTTGAATGAATTATATGTAATGAAAATGCAATTAACTTTACTTCTAAGAAAAAACCAAGTTTAACGAAATCTTACCATTAGAGACTGGCTTAAAAAACATAGTCAAATATGCACATAGTTCAAAATATGCACACAATAAAACCGTTGTTGTTGTTTTCGTAATCCTGCATAATCTCCAGGATGATGCAAAACACAAAGTGCAAACTTCTAAGGGAGATAGAAAACACAAACACAAAAGAGCTGCACATGACTATGTAGACGAAAACCGCAACCTGATCTGCTGGTAGCTAATGAACATATAGAAGCCAATAATGAACAGAAAACTATTTAATCAATGATACTTCATCCTAAGATACGTGTGCACGGTAATGTTCGTGCATGGATCCACAGTAAACCACGAAGTATGCCTTCATAAAAACCACAACGGTTCTCGTTCATTAACGGACATTATTGGTGATTCTTACCCCAACCATATCCTTTTACCACTCCAATATAGTGTTGGAAATATGGTATTTTTCAAGAAGCGGCACTCCCCGGAATTATTCAGCACTGTCCCTTGCCTATTTATATGTTTGTTGGTGTTTCTTAATCCGGCTTTATCATTTTACCACTCCAATGTATGGTTGGAAATATTCCACAGAATATTTTTCAAGAAACGGCACTCCACGGAATTATTCAACATAGTCAATTCCCTATTTGACATGCAAACTTTTTCCAGCATAATTACTCTCCAGTTTGTTTTTCCAGTATGCAATTACTTGATTTGCGCATCCTTGAACTAGGTGTATTGGACTCATACCGCGGCTACCATAACTGCCCGATTTATCTATCTTAGTTTTATTCTTAGGAGGGGAGACACTGGAAGTCATATTCTACGAAATCTACTATGGTCATTTACAAAATGGTTATGTAATATGGTCATCTAAGAAAGCATAGGTCGCAACTGCAAATGTCACCGAAATGCTGGATAATTTTGAAAAAGTCAGACAATCAATGCGCCGTCGTTGATCATAGCTGAGGTTGGTAATAACTTTGAGAATTTGTTGTGGAACTACAACAGCTCAAACATTTGCAGAACTACATTGCCTACATGTACTGTACCAGCATGAAGTACCGCTAAATAAGTCGACATTCTGGCATAGGGGGAGCTCGTCTTCCCCGAGATCTGGGCTTCCTGGGTTAGAATCCCGGTTCGGGCATGGTTGTTCTTCATCTGTTATATATGTGAGAAGTGTGAATGTGCCACCGTGTATAAAAGTGTTGCACAAGCGAATGTGATGCTTCTCTTAGCCCTAGTTGGCGCTACTACAAGAGACGCATACTTGGTATAAAATCACTGACTTCGTCAGAAAACTTGCCCATTGCCAGTGTCATTAGAAACAACAATCGCTAAATAAAGAGTTTTTCCATCCATTATTGCCTTATGTATCATCAATTAGTCAGTTGATAAAGTTGAGGTTTCCATTCGTATATTCCTATGTGATTATGCTTTGCTTTTGAATTTTCTGCCTCTAAAAAATTAGCTCCTTGAGTTTTGAAATACTTTAAATGCCAAAGTCCCAAGATTTATTTATAGAGGAAACAATACACAAAGAAAAGGGCAATGTTAATAGATACATTTTAAAAATAAAACTTTTTGTATCTCGTTTTGTATAACAAGTATTTATATACGAACAAAATACAAGAAAACCTAGATCAATCAAATCAATTTAAAAGATTTTTTATTGAAGAGCCCATAACTGTGAATTTTCGATTTTGAGAGTTTACTGCAAACGTTCATATCTACAAAACATTAATAGAAATTTGCTATAAAAATATGCTGATAATGATGAAATCCTTAAAGATTGCAAAATTGTTTAAATAAGAAATAAAAATCGGTATGAAATATCGATCTACAAATGGTAGTCTTAAAATGGCTGCTATTAAATTTAGGTGCTTTAAAGGGCGTAAAATGCTAGATTGAAATTATTCAAACTAATCCTGCAAGGAAAAAGAAAGCGAAGCGGAAAAAATAATACAAAAATGAACATAATACAGCAAAATACATTTTAATAAACAAAACTATCCACAACAATGTCTGATTAAATAATTCATTCAGAAAATCTCATCAGTTTTTACACACTATTGTTTAGTTTAATTCGTTTCATTTTTTGTAAAAATAAATATTCTATATCGATCTTTGACACATTTTCTAATGTGTTAGAATTTTGAAATTTGGTGCATTTGTGTATTCTAAATACGCTTTAAAAAATAGTTAATTACGCTTAAATAAATAATATCGGCAATATCGTTTTAATAATCATCGATCATTGTTGATTAAATTTTTATTCCACATAGATGATGAAACTTAGTAATTAATACCAGAAAAGATTGAATGCAAAATTCTATAATATTCATAATTTTGAATCACAAATTTGAAGCCAAAAAGCAGAAAATAATTAAAATGAAAAATTCCTTCATTTAGTGCAATAATAATAACGATTTTCAATGTAATCTTTTTATGATAAAATTCAATCATTTTATGAATGTCACCTTTAGGTCAGACGAGAATTATTTATCTTAAATTTGCATAATAAACGATATATGCATATAAAACAATAAATAAACTACGCGTGTATTCGTTTCCTGTCAGCTGTCGAGAACACGCGTTTCTCATATTCTGCTAACACATGGCTTTCCTAATTTGCATTAACAGCAATTTGATTCACGGAGAGTTTTCGTTTAGTTTTGAACTATTTCAAACATAAACACTTCTTCGAAAACTGGTCGAAGATTGAATGCAGGGTTATCTTATCACTGCTGGTGTGGTATTTTTATCACGCTAAGAATGTTGTCCACTTTTAAAAGTATGCGAAAGAGTTTTCGAGGCTTCTGTAATGCCAATTATTCCAATCAGTAGATTTGTTGATTATCATCGATTAATCTTTACAGAAGAATTCGGAGCAAAGTATACAGAACCATCACCGTACCTCATCAAGTAGCATACGTGTTTTTTTTTTTTTTTTAATTTTTCGCTTAAGAACTCAATGGTATAGAAAGCAACATTCTCTGACTTAGCATAAAAAATGCTGAAAATCAAAAATAATCAAAAGATTTTAATAACATTAGTTTGTTTTTGATTGCGGTAATTCTACTAAGAGTAGTTTTTAAATCATTTTTTATCATTTTTTTAATAGGATGTGCATCGAACGTTAAAAGGTATTTTAAGAAACTGAATCAACTTAAAAAAATTCTTTATGCTATACAACTTTGTGAAAAAATATGTTTGAGAAAATCGTCTGCACAAAAATAAAAACATACTCTAAAAAAATTCAAGTTATTTTTTTTTAACTATGACACTTTTTGAGATTTTTTTTATCTCTTAAAAATTAGTAACTGAATATCCCTTCGCAAATATTAATTAACAAAATAAAGAACCTAAAAAAAGATTAAATGAAATGAAAACTGGAGACTAAGAAAATAGAAAACATAGCATATTCATTTTCTCTGCTTTACATCTCTCTAGCCTAAAAATCAATTTAGATTTCCAACAGGTTTTTACAATGATACAATAGATAAAATACAATAGATATGCACTTTCTTTAACAAACAATTTCAAAAAAAAAATTCAAAAATAATTAGATCACAGCATATGTGAATTATCTAGTAACAATGAGGTGGAATAAAGGTCATAAATATTGCGAATTTCTGTTACTTTAAGACATCCGATACATTTTTTGCACATTCTATCTACTGAGATTTCAAAACAAAATTTGATTCCACATTTCAAAGATTCATTCAAGCGAATAGGGAAAAAAAAAGTAAACAAAGCATGCAATAATACGATAAAGAATTCTTTACGCACAATTACAGATAAAACGATATTCGTAAAAATGAAGAACTATTACAGGGAAAGTATTGATTTAAATAACACAGATCTTTGAACGCTTCTCAGATAACTCATGTCCTATAACATAATTTTTAACACTAGTACAGGAATTATATCTCTTTGCACATAAATAGTAAATATTTTTAGGATATAAATCAATTCGATTTATTGACTAATTATAAAAGCAACAAGATATGATACTAGCAAGTATCTACAAATTTTAGCTAAATGAATTGTCACATAAAAAATGCAAAAAATTACATAAAATTACATAAAAATTACATATAACTAATAAATATGCAAATACTATGAATAGTTCACAGTTTGTATTTAAAAGTTGAAAATCGCATATTGAAAAAGTTTTATTGAGACATTCCGTTAAAGCACATTATTTAACTCATCCATGATAGAAAAAAATTATCTTTCATAAAGAAATCTATTCATTTTCCCCGATTCATAGCTAAGATGATACGACGATGTCTAACTAACATGGTGATTATATAGGTAAAGAAAAATTTAGAAAAATGGTCATCGGGGTAACGATTCTTTCGCGCCTTTTTCACTGTCCTAATCCGGGAAAACGAGTAAGTTAAGTAGAAGCAACTTTTCAGATCGGGCGTTTCACCAGAGCTAGGCAAGAAAGAGTACGCCGAAATCAAATAAAATCGACAGCGCGATAAATAAAACAAATGGCCGAAAATAAAAACACTATTTCGAATTTTAAGAAATTATTCATTGCCATATACAGCTACAGTAAATATTGATGGAAAGTGGTGTTAAAGTTTTATTATATCATTTTTTTAAAAAAAAGACTTCCGGTTTTGAATTTTAAATCTATCTTTTTGTGTCATGATACCTGTTCCATTCTTTACTTCGACAATACGGCTATTCAGATCTTGGACATACCGAATGTTTTATTTCAAGTTCATAAACGTTCTTCTACAATTCTATTTCTAGATATACAATCAGTATTTTATGGCAATGGTTTCGGGCATTTTCTCCTCTAAATAAAACAGTTCAGACAATTTCTAAAATCTTGCTCTTAAAATCATTGCAGATGCTTCAAGTTCAGCTTAATATAATGCAAATCAAAATAATCGATGATGGCTGATTCCACTTTTTGAGGAATTACTCCATTATTTAGTAGCATGAACAAATCAATTTTCATATATTTCATATTACACAAGCACACAAACTAAATTCAGTTTCAGTGGTTTTTATTTTCCTGATTATAATTCCTTAAATCAGATCAATTTATGCTAGAAGGGCTGAAAAATTCTCCATGGAATAAAATATCCTCATTTTAACTATGGCGATTAATTATTTTATGCTTAACAGGACTAAAAATTACTTTTAACATCCAAATAGAACTATATTTTTATCTGTTAAATTTTTTTTTGTTTCCTTTTCGCTAATTCGCTGGACAAATAATAGGCAAGAAATAACTGAACATGGAATAAAAAACTTGTAGCTGTTTTTTGCAGTTTGTTGATGACCATTCCATTCCATTTAACAATTTCCTATCATGCTAGCTTAAAGATTGAAAGAAAGAAAAAAAAGTCGATGCAATTTTTAGATTTTAACTTGGCCTTTAAGCTCGGAAAATTTCACTCACTTGCATTTTCCAGATTATAATATCCTCCAATAGCATGAATTTTAAATAAACAATATAATTTGATGAATTCATTATGGATCGGCAGTAAATTAGCAATTATTTTCAACAACAAAATAATGTAAATCATGACAAATACTAAAAATCAGCATCATTTTAATTTAAAAACTAAAGGTTTAAAAGGTTGGAAAGTAATAAAGAACTAATATCTAAAGAAGGAGCAAATGTACTGAAAAATCTTCCAACATAATCCATTGATCTTTATTTTCTTTGTTTCGTAAACAACGAGCATAATTTGTTTATTGAAGAAAACTAATTGATTTTAAAATATAAATGGAATTGGCAATTGATTTTTCATGGATGCCTTACAAATTTATCGCTTATTTATTAAGATCTTTGCAAAAATTTCTTTTTCTTTCAGATCTTATATTAATTTCGAACACAGCTTAAAACTAAGAAGGTGAATATTCAGCTAAGAAAATAAGAAAGGAAATTAATTCATTTGACTTTGAATTGATTATAAGTAAATAACAGCTGTGACCAATTGGTTAAACACAGCCACAACTTTTCAGAAGTTTCTCATACCTAAGAAAATTTTCTAACTCTTATGTCTCTCTTCGCAGGAGTAGCGTTAATTTTTTACTAAGAATTATACATATTTTAGTACCTAATAGAAGATGTTTAGGCATCAAAGTCAGATACATTATATATTAATAATTAAGAGCCAATCACAGTTTAATTGTTAAGATCGCATCGACTATTTCAATTCAAGTTTTTTGTCTTACTCTAAGCCATTAAATGCAAGAGCAATTGGAATGTTATGTCCCGATCTATCAAAAATGTTCCATTTTCTTAAGTCTTTAAACGGTTTCCGCCATTAAAAATCGATTTAATTTATCAATTAATATATTTATTCGTATTATATATTAGTTTCTAAATTAATTATAAGAGATGACTGTTTAATATATAAACAATTGTATATAAACAAATAAGAATATATGCTTTAAGAATCAATAAGCAACAGTCGGACACAGACTATTCTAATGTTATGTCAAATATATTATATATGCCATGTATAGATATAGAATACATGACATATATAAATGAATTTTAAAAAAACTCTCTCATGTATAAAAATGTTATTTCAGCTAAGATGAATTAAATATTATTTAATCATGCTAAAAAACTGCAAACATTTATCAAACTTATTCTTTACTATTCACTAAAATTAAATCCACCCTAATAAACATTTGTTTTAAAAAAAGTACAAGTTACGAATTAATATTTGCAGCTAGAAAATATTAATAAGTAACAGGTAAAAGAATAAATTAAGTATGAAGTAGCTGATCTTTTTATACTGACATTTATGTTTATTTATGTTATTTGTATTCTGTTTTATTGATTAGTGATTCCAAATATGTATTCATCGACAGGAATATGAGAAGTAAATTCAAGAGAAATACTTAATTGAAATAGCATACTTTACAGTTTAATTTTCTAAATAAATAACCATAGAATTTTATTAAAAAATGTAAGAATAATGTCTGAAATGGCAATGTAAATGTCCTCACAGAAGGATATATCAACGAAAAGTCGAATAAACTATTTTATGCAAAAAGAAAAAGGACTTAAAAGCATCCAGGAAAAGCAAAGACGAAAAATGTAAAATTTTTAGTAGAATTTTGTAACTAAACCAAAAGGAAAAAAGAAAAGGGGGAAAAATAATAATGGGACATTTTCGAATAAATTATAGGATGTAAGAATTTCTATTATTAAATATGAATTTCTAAATTCTAGAAAATAAATTCCAAACACAATAAAACGATTGATACAATACAAAAAGCATAGCTAGAAATGACAACAGTATGAACAGTCCCAAAGAATAAAAACATCCAACACTCACCTTTATGTCAAACTGTCAAAAGAGAATAAATAATCAATCCAATCGTCAACCATCCACAATAGATCACAGAATCAAAAAGAAACAAGATTTTAAGTGCAGCAAAGCGTCGAATGACAAGTAAGTATGTATCTCGAAGTAACGGTCGAAGTTAATGTACTAATGAAAGAAACATTTCATGGGACACAAACTTTCAGCAAGAAAGTCATCAAAACTTTATCACGTCCAGAGAACTGTTTATACTTGCGCTACCAGATGTTTTCGCAACTCTCAGCTTTCGTCCAATGGCGCGTGAGCTTTGAGTATCACATACACTTAGGACAGAGAGAAAAAAATATTGCGGAACTTTCAAAAGCATTAATACACATGCTCTTTTACTAACAGTGAATCTCTTGTTCAAAATTCAGTTAATAAGCGATTTATTCCACTGAGTAGAGAAACAAAAGGGAAAGCAGACAGTGTGTGTGCGATCACGCGCATGTAGTGTGTTCAGCTGTAGTTCGTTCTCTCGTTTAGGACCTTGATGTGCTTGTGAAGAAGGCTGTCTATCCACTACATGCCTGCGGCTCTGGGACGTTAGGGATGGCGCTTTTTTCCTGTACGTAGTTTCGGGTGCCAGGGGTAATAATGTCTTCGCTCGGACCTGTTTTGAATGGTCGTTTGTTTGAACGCTACTTATTTATTCTCCCCCCCCCCCGCTTGATTGTTATTTTCTACCCAAATGGCATCTTGGAGCTTTCACCTGTTGTCTTTCCGGTTTAAGTTCGATGAGTTTAAGTTGCAGGTGCCTTGACATTTCGACAATGACAAGAGATAATTAAAATGATGTAATCAAAGAAAATTTAGGAGGATGTTCGCTGATAAATTATAGTGCAATCTGTCCATTTAGATAAATTATTTTTAGAATTAATAGATGGCTTGCAATAAGGAAAATAGTTTGTATTATTTGACTCTTTTTTGCTTTCATGCTCGTCTACAATTATCCAAAACTGAGAGCCTTTATATTTTTGCACATTTGTGTTGAAACTGATTTTCGTGTATCATTCGTAACTCATAAATTAGTTGAAAGTCACTTGGATACCAAGTTGTAAGGTCTAATCCATTTGATCCATCCTTTTTTGAGCTGACTCGTCCTTCATAAATTTTTTCCACTACCTTCACACACACACACAAAGTTACAAATAACCCAAATGGCATCTAGGAGCTTTCGCCTGTTGTCTTTCCGGTTTAAGTTCGAAGAATTTAAGCTGCAGGTGCCTTGACATTTCGACAATGACAAAAGATAATTAAAATGATGTAATCAAAGATAATTTAGGAGGATATTCGCTCATAAATTATGGTGCAATCTGTCCATTTAGATAAATTATTTTTGGAATTAATGGATGGCTTACAATAAGGAAAATGATTTTTTTTATTTGACTCTTTTTTGCTTTCATGCTCGTCTATAATCATCCAAATCCGAAAGCCTTTATATTTTTGCTCATTTTTTGTTGTAACTGATTTAAATGTATCATTCGTTATTCATAAATTAACTGAAAGTCAGTTGACTCGAATACCAAGCTGTAAAGTCTAATCCATTTGATCCATCCTTTCTTGGGCTGGCTCATCTTCCATAAATGTTTTCCACTACCTTCACAAAAAAAAAAGTTACAAATAAGTCCTGTTACAAAATGGCTTACAATAGGGAAAATGATTTGTTTTGTTTGACGCTTTTTTGCTTTCATGCTCGTCTACAATTATCCAAAACCGAAAGCCTTTATACTTTTGCACATTTGTGTTGAAACTGTTTATCATTCGTAACTCATAAATTAGTTGAAAATCACTTGGATACCAAGTTGTAAGGTCTAATCCATTTGATCCATCCTTTTTTGGGCTGACTCGTCCTTCATAAATTTTTTCCACTACATTCACACACACAAAAAAAGTTACAAATAACCAAAAGGGCATATAGGAGCTTTCGCCTGTTGTCTTTCCGATTTATGTTCGATGAGTATAAGAGAAGTGACTTGTTGCAGGTGCCTTGACATTTCGGCAATGACAGAGATAATTAAAATGATGTAATCAAAAATAATTTAGAAGGATGTTCGCTGATAAATTATAGTCCAATCTGTCCATTTAGATAAATTATTTTTAGAATTTATGGATGGCTTACAATAAGGAAAATGATTTGTTTTATTTGACTCTTTTTTGCTTTCATGTTCGTCTATAATCATCCAAATCCAAAAGCCTTTATATTTTTGCTCATTTTTTGTTGTAACTGATTTAAATGTATCATTCGTGATTCACAAATTAGCTGAAAGTCAGTTGACTCGAATACCAAGCAGTAAGGTCTAATCCTTTTGATCCATCCTTTCTTGGGCCGACTCGTCCTCCATAAATGTTTTTCACTACATTCACAAGAAAAAAAAGTTACAAATAAATGCTGTTACAAAATGAAAGCACTTAAGCACTTTTTGAGAAAAACATGGTGTAGGCATACTTTAACCATATTTCAGAGTTTATTCAAAATTAGTAATATGATGTCAATATTTGAAATACACTCAAAAACTTTTTGAAAATTGACATTCAGTAGCATAAATTTAAGCAAATTCTTACAAAATTTCAAATTGACTATACCAAAAATTATTATTCTCATTCCAACAAAACTTATACCAAAATAAACTACATAGTTTTCTCTAGGGAACAATCGCATGGTTCTAATTATAAATAAAAAAAAATTAAATCAATCAAAGATTAATCAGGATTTTTGTAGTAAAATTATGATATTATTATTCATACAATAGGCTGTAAATTAAAAAATTATTCTCTCGATCTAAATTTTTCAGTTCATTCTCAAGAAAATTGTATATAGACAAAGTCCATCAAATTTCATAGTCATATGATTATTATATTTTGAGTTATTTGATTTGAAGTGAGCAACAAATGACTAAAAATCAGTTTAAACAGTAACTTGTTTTGATAATAAATTATGGGCGTACTTACTTAAAATTCACCACATTTATAGCTTATACCTTCTTGCTGCTAATTCCATAACAATTGTTCTTTTTTAATCATTTAATTTTCAATTTTTGCATATGTAAGTCAATATTGCTAAGATTCCTCTTTTCTCTCTCTTTCCAGCTCAACAAGTGCTTTAACTGAATTTGCACTAGGATACACTCAAACAACCTTAAAAATATTCAGTTATTCTGTAAAACCTTTGTTAGAATGTATTACAGATATAAATACCCCTCATCTGAGGATTCAGAACTCAACAAAGGCATGTTTAAATGTAAATTTCCAAAAAATACCGTTATAACTCTCATTGGCATTTTGTATTTTTATGTGCAAAACACTTTTCTTATTTAAATTTAAATTTGTGTTTATACAAATTTTTAGCATATTTTTGGCCCTGTAAATCAGTGTTTCCGGTTATTTAAATATCCACTTCCGGTTTACCGCTCATTATGATAGCATTAATATCTTGACTTCTAATGAACGTAGAGACAAAAGTAAACCTGCTTCGGATAGTTCAAAGACTAGTTTATCCAATAAAAGAATTTTTGGAAAATGTCACTTTTTGCGAAAACCGACTTTTTCAACGTGTTCGGATGCCTTAATAAAGAACGAACTTCAAAATATTCTTTATTAGTAACTAGCTATTACCCGCGACTTTGTTCACGTGGAAATTTTGATGTATGTGAACGAAAAGCTATCAAACAACGGCAATTTTTTAAAAATCTATCCTAAAAATGATACATTTAAAAGCATAAGCATATACGAAAAATATATAACATAAATACAATTTAATAATAAAAACACACAACGAACGTAGAAACAATTTATTTACATTGTATGCCCAAAATAAAACAAAACAGCAACTCAAGTACGGTCAAATTCAAATTATTTAATGATCGAAATGGAGATAGCTACAACAGTATTATACACATTATTTTTAAACTTTTAATTTAATTGAAAACATAGTTGTCACAATCACGCGCGAACTTTCAACGCCAGTTGACGTAACGCACATGTCTGGCTTTCCTACGCCAGTTGGGGTAATGCAATGCAGATCAGAAATTTTTTATTTCCTTTATTCTGTTTACTTTTAATTTCAAAGTACTTCAGAATGAATTCGAAACATCGATTCATTAACAAAATTTGATTTTTAATACACCAAACACTAAGAAAAAATTAGAATCATTTATTTAAAAACATATGATTTTAAATACATCAAATTTTAAGAAAATAAACAAAATCGTTTAATTAACAACATAGGATTTTAAATACATAAAACACTAAGAAAATAAACAGAATCAGTTGAAATAATCGGTCGCCAATCTGCTAACCCTAACCGGATTACTGTTGGGAGGAAAAAACCCTGAGCCTTACTCATCTTTGGTGGGATTTGGCCTCAGCTTTTCGTCGCGAAAGTTAGTTTTTAATGAGTAAAAAATGAACCACTCAATAAACAGGAATAAAAAGTAGCCTATATTCTCTTCTTGACTATAAACTATCTCTGTGCTAAATTTCATCAATACTATTCAGCCGTTCTGGCGTGATTGAGTAACAAACATCCATTCATCCATCAATCCATACATCCAAACTTTCATATTAATAATATCCGTATAGATTGCAACATTCTGGACCCCTAGGATGAGGACCAAGAAGGGAGATCACTAGAGGCGATGAGATTACCGGACCAGGATAATTAGTGGTGAGGGAGGAGTTACTGGAAAAATGTTGGGTGTGTGGAATACCTGCAAGCCAGTGCTTTAATCAGAACCAGACTTATTTCTGAGTGGTCCTTGTAGCAACAAAAGGAGTGCCGTCCCCCCTGACTTTCAGTATGTCAGAATTTTCAGTAAAACCCTCACCGAATTTTGAACTAATTATGAACAGCATAATTAATTCAATATTTTATTCCATTCATCGAAAACTATAGAATAAATATGATTGTAATGCTAAAATGAACTTAGTACATTATTTTTACACTGAAGTGACAATAGTCATGGGATGACTGTTAATATCGTGTCGGTCCTCCTTTTGCCCGGCGAAGTGCAACAACTCGACGTGTCATGGAGTCCACAAGTCATTGGAAGTCCTCTGCAGGAATATTGAGTCATGCTGTCTGAATAGACGTCCATAATTGTGAAAGTGTGGATGGTGCAGGAGTTTGGGCACGAACGGACCTTTCGATGATGTCTCATAAATGCTCGATGGGATTCATATCGAGCGATCTAGGTGGCCAGATCATGCGCTGGAATTGTCCGGAATATTCTTCAAACCAATCGCGAACAGTTCTGGCCCGGTGACATGGCGCATTGTCATCCATAAAAGTCCCATCATTGTGTGGATACGTGAAGTCCATGAATGGCTGCAAGTGATCTGCAAGCAGCTGAACATAACCATTTCCAGTCAATGATCGGTTCAGTTGCACCAGAGGACCGAGTCCATGCCATGTAAAAACAGCCCACACCATTATGCAGCCACCATCAGCTTGAACAGTGCCTTGCTGACAGTTTGGGTCCATGGCTTCGTGGGGTCTGCGCCACACTCTAACTCTACCATCAGCTCGTAACAACTGAAATCGTGACTCATCTGACCACGCCACGGTTTTCCACTGGTCTAAGGACCAGTCGATATGCTCACGAGCCCAGGAGAGTCGCTGCAGGCGATGTCGTGCTGTCAGTAAAGGTACTCGAGTCGGTCTTCTGCTGTCATAGCCTAAGGAAGACAAATTTCGCCGCACAGTCCTATCGGACACGTCCCTCGTACGTCCCACATTGATTCCTGCAGTTATTTAACGAAGTGTTGCGTGTCTATTAACATTGACCATTCTACACAGACGTCGGCGGTCTCGGTCGTTAAGTGCAGGTGGTCGCCCACTGCGCTGTCCATGATGGGATGGGATGCCTGAAATGTCATACTCTCGGCACACTCTTGATACTGTGGATCTCGGAATGTTGAATTCACTAACGTTATCCGCAATAGAATGACCTATGCGTGTAGCTCCAACTAACATTCCACGTTCAAAGTCTGTTAATTCTCGCCGTGCCGCCATAAATCACGAAAAACCTGTTCACATGAATAACTTGAACACAAATGAAAGCTCTGGAAAACGAACTGCGCATTTATACTTTTTCGCTGCGATACTACTGTCATCTGTATATTTGCATATTGCTATCCCATGACTTTTGACACTTCAGTGTAAGTAAATATTTTTAAAGAAATATTTAGTTGCAATATTTTATTTATGGAATGAAGAAAAAAAACTCGTTTACTCTACGAAATGGACGAAATTGTGTTTTCTGCTAATCATATTCATGTAAACGTATCCAATAATCATATTCACCTTATCGATACAAAATTATTTTTAAATTAATGAGTAGATAATTCATATTGCTGTTTCATGTATTTATCAATTTGCTGGAGTCAGCATAAATCAGCTTACGTAATCAATTCGACTAGTCAGCACATAATAATATATAAGATAAACAATTATATGGAAATCAGGTGCATGGAAATGCATGACTTGAATTAATATGCAAACTGAAAACAATATATCATTAAATTTTAAATGCGTTTTAGATAATCTGTATAAATTATAAAAGAGAACTACCGTTTTGTTGTTGTTGTTTGTTTGTTTTTTCTTTAATGGTTGTTTCATTGGGCAGAAGATTTGATATAAACTTTCTAAATAAATATATTTAAGAGAATGAGAATGTCTATTAGACGAAGATATTTTTTCGATGTTTTAATTAAAATTTTCAGAATTCTAATTAATTATTTTAATTAGAATTTCTATTTAATTAGAATCTAAAGAATTAATTTCGAAGTTTTAATTAGAATAAAATGCGTTTCTTATAATCTGTATAAATAAAAAGTGCGAACTTTTATTTGTTGTTGTTGTTTATTTGTTTATTCTTTATTGGCTGTTTTATAGAGAAGATTTGATCTAAGCTGTCTAAACAAATACATTTAAGAGGATGGGAATGTGCATTGGCAGAAGAGATTTTTTTCGACATTTTAATTAGAATTTGAAGAATTCTAATTAATTATTTTAATTAGAATTCTACTTAATTAGAATTTGAAAAATTAATTTTGAAATTTTTATTAGAATTAAATGCATTTTATATAATCTGTATAAATAATAAAAGTGAACTTAAGTTTTTTCTTTTCTTTTCTTTATTGGTTGTTTTATTGGGAAGAAGATTTCATCCATACTTTCTAAACAAATATACTTAAGACAATGGGAATATGCATTGGAAGAAGAGATTTTTGTGAAGATTTAATTGGTTTTAATTAATTACAGATTAAATAAATTTTGGGGGTTTTAACGATAATTTTCTTCATATCATCGCACCAAAAACTTTTTCTACTCTTTTACAAT
>JAPMOQ010001879.1:3665-24499 GCA_026543055.1 Argiope trifasciata | reverse complement strand
TTTTCTTCATATCATCGCACCAAAAACTTTTTCTACTCTTTTACAATCCAAAATTTAGCCTTTTTAGTTATGCTAATTTAATTTCCTTTATTTAATAATTTAATAATTTTCGTTTGTAATCGAATACCTTAACGCACAGTTTTAACGCAACACTATAGCTATTTTGGGATAAACATCGGTCTGATGACGAATACGACACCTGAACTGGCAACCCCCCCCCCTCATCAATACTCTCCACCACACCAGCGGGAGGAAGTTTGACATCGTCGTATTTAACGAGCACCAGATCCGCTTACACGTACGGTTCTTTGTTGGAGTCGGGTCTCTAACTTGAAACCCTCCGGTTCCGAAGCCGAACCGTTACCACCAGGTCACCATGGCCCTTTATCTAACACAGGCATGAAATTAACTTTTTAAGGAACTTTTTTCCTAAGAAATTGGGCACTATTTGAATAACAGCAGCTGAAGATAAAAAGATAAAAATAATGCGTTTTTCTTAATCTTACATGCAAGATATTATTAAAAAAGTTCTTAAAGTTTTCTCATCTTAATTAGCATTCTTTAAATGCTATATATTTTCTTTAGTTGTATAATACTGTAGTGAAGATTTTTTTTAAGAAATCAAGTTGATTTATTTACAAAAGAAAAATCCAAAACAAAAACAAATGCTCATATTAATTATAAAAATCCAAATAAATAATATAAAATAATCTAAATTACATGCATTAATTTTAATTGCATCGCACAGAAATATTTCGAAGAATACGGTTTTTTTTCCCTTAGAAAGCAAGTTGATTTATTTATAAAAGAAAAACTTAAAACAAACACAAATGCTCATATTCAGTATAAAAATCCAAATAAATAATATCAAATAATCTAAATCACGCTCATTAACTTTGATTGCATCGCACAAAAATATCTCGAGGTTTTCTAAATTCATTATTTTATATTTTAGCTAATAAATTTGCAACAGTTTATAGAAACCCAATCAAATCAAGAAATGGAAAATTGAGTGAATGAATTGGTTTAAAGAGTATTCAGTTCCATAATTGCATTCATTAAATAAAGTGTAACTTAACACTTCCTTATTTAATATTTATTAAATAAGGAAGTGTGATTCATTAATGAGGCAGTGTAATTGTATTATTATTTAAATATTTATATAATTATTATATTTTTTTTTCCTTTGGAGTTTATTGGATCAAACAAAATTTAAAAAGATATTGAACTATTGTAAGATAGAAGTGTAATAAATAAATAAATAAATAAAATCTTTGAACCGACTTTGAAATAAAATACAATAAAAGGTACCCCATTTCAGAGTATTTCTGTCTAAATAGCTGGTACCCGACGCTTTGCTGACGCCAAAATAATAATCTATACTTATAATAAAGCTCAATGTGTGTGTGTGCGTGTGTGTGTGTTTGTGTTGGCGCTCTACAGGCAAGACCGTTGGACCTACAGCTACCAAATTTGGTACATGTATACCTTGGAGGTCGGGAATGTGCACCTCGGTGCCCTTTTTTCGAATTTTTAATTAGAATTTGTATTAATTAAAATTTAAGCGAAATTTCGACGTTTTTCCGCTATAACTTCCGAAAATATTATTGCACAAACATGATATTTATATCAATTTAAAGATTAAAAAATCAGCTCTCTGACGGTATCATTTTTTTAATTTATAACATAAGCTTCTATTTTTAAGGAATTTTTAAAGAAATATTTTAACCATGTTTTTAGCACGTGACTGGATAAAATAAAAGAATGCCGGAAGTTCAAAAAAAATTACCATCGCAAAATAAATCTACAGAAATGGTACTTTAAGCACGTGACTGGATAAAATAAAAGAAGTATAAAATGTGATATTTTCTTTGAAAAATAAATGCAAAGCAAAGGTTTCTACAATCGTTTGCAATATCTATATCATTAACTCAATAAATCTTCTTTATTTACGGTAAACTTGATTGAATTTTGACAGGATATGCATTGAAATCCCGACTTAATGGCATATTTATGTAATCGTTTGCAATATCTGTATCATTAATTTAATACTTTTTTTCCCTTTATCGCTTTCTTTAAAAAAACATTTAATATTTTGGCAACATAATCGAAATTTTTTTTAATATTTTGGAAGCATAACCGATGGTTAAAACTGACTGATTTATAAAATTAAAGAATATTATTAGGAAAAGGTGTACTTTTAGAACTTTCCGTCCGTCATCTTAAAGAAAATACTAATTTCAGGTCAATCAATGCCCGGAATTACTTCAAGGCTAATGAATATGTGATTTAATTGAACATTTTAGAACGTTTTACTCATGGCGAACTAGCTGGTCGCCAAAGGCGGCTAGTCTGTAATAAAGTTACCTCTGAGAATGACTTGCATGGAATTTACATATTATAGAACCTTTAATATGAATTTAGCATTTCTACAGAATCTATTGTCTCCTTGGTGAGTTATTTGTAGATTAATCTTTGGTAGATAGATGCTGTTCACATTCAATTTTTTAAATTTTTTTAGATAATAGCACTATCTCTATAACCTTCCGATAGGTGTAAATAATAATCTGACCTAGTTTCGTCGCAATCGGGTGAACGGTTTAGGAAGGTATTAGAGACATGCAGACAAACATCCATTTTTATTTATATAGATCAAACGTATGACCATATAAGGAAATGTTTATCGATTTTATATCTTTTTACCATTTCATAACTAATATGTTGGTTCGCTCAGATTTCTGAAATCATAAAAAAAATGGGGGAATAATCGGTTTATAAGTCGGATATTCTCTCTAAAATTTAATTCTCTTCTGAAAATTATAACCCAAATTTAATAATCATCTGTAATCGTATTACGTTAAAAAAAAATCGGAAATACCAGAACTGATGGTATTGCTGACAGACAATTAAAAAAAATCTTATGACATATTTCAGAATGATTTCAACAAAGATTTTCCGAACTTTAAATTGGGACATTCTTTATATTTAGGATGTGAAACAAGGGGAATTTGTCAAAATTGGGATAATCATGTCTGCGTATGGAATTTAATTATAATCAAAGGAATGAAAGATAAAGAATTGGAATTATTCACGAAACCAGTGTGGGTATTTTCTGTGTGCAACAAAATTCGACCAGAAAAAAAAATCTTTATCGAATCTTTCCAATTAAATTTAATTCAAAAAATTTCACATGAATTATTTAGTTAAGTTCAAAAAGTGGGACGATTTCAGAGACTTCATTCAATTTTTTTTTTAAGTATCAGCTGTTTTCGTTTTTCATTTCATCATTAAGAGTCGAAATTCGGGAAAATTATTTCGAGTTATCCAAATCGTTTGGTCACCTTATCAAAATTCTTTAATAAGCCGAAACAGTAAGCTTTTGTTTTCAGTAAGCTATTAAAAAATGTATATAGTGAATGTCACTTTTAAAAATATGGATAGTTAATTAATTATGAATTATTTAATTGTTTAAAAAGTGGGACGATTTCAGAGATTTCACTCAAAATTTTTTTAAGTGTGAAACGTTTGTATTTCATTTAAACATTAAGAGTCGAAATTCGGAAAAATTATATCGACTTATTAAAATCTTTCAGTCGCTTTATTGGAATTCTTTGATAAGCTAAAATAGTAAGTTTTAATATTCAGTAAGCCATTAAAAATGTGTATCGTGGATACACTTTTTAAAAAAATATGGATAGTTAAAAAATTCCGTTACTTTTTTCACTGAAATGTTGAAAAAAGGAAATGATTTTCAATCTCAAAAATTTTATAGAATCTTCATACTTGATAAAGAATTCAATGTTTTAAATCGTTATTTATATTTTTTAAAGGGAGTATTTTTGATAAGCTTCTAAATATTTTTAATGCCTCCGATCAGATAAACTGCATGATGAGTGAATTGGCATTCAAATTATCAGAGTTGCACAACATCCCAGTTAAAGTCTACCAAGATGCAACTTTTTTACATTTCCATACATATTCAACTAATTTTAGTTCAAACGTAAACTTATAGAACCTTCAAACTTGAACAAAGAATTTAATGTTTTAAATCGTTATTCACAATTTTTAAAGGGAATATTTCTGATAAGCTTCTTAATATGCGTAATTCCTCAATCAGATAAACTGGGTCACAAAGTCCTCCATGTCGAGAGTAATACCACTGAGGGTACTGGTTCAGATGTGATCGTTCTCTGATTCAGGTCTAAATTATGATCTGTGGTTGAGTGAACGAAAATACATGAAGGAAAGTTCGCCCCGTAAAATGGGTTATGACGCGTGAGTGGCAAAGCCGTACACTTGGCCCTAGATGGCCCCACTGAAAAAATCAGGAGACGCACAATATTGGCTTAAATCGCTGTCTACGTCATAGTGGGCTTGTCCAGTGGCAAGTGCCATATGAAAAAAACAATATACAAGATATACTGAATAGGATTACAATCTGTAATAAACTATAATATATTATCCCTTCAAAAAGCATTTTTAAGCATTAAAACTGTTTATTGTTCTGTTTAAAACTATTTAAATAATTATATTCCTCTAAATCAGGGCCGTTCTTGCAGAATTTGATAGCATAATGTGTAAAAAAAATAAGTTTTTAAGCATAATTTTTTTAAAAAATTGCCATTTTCACAAAGTAAGAATAATTTTCGGGATTCTCCCCTGAGTAAGTAACGAATTTATTTGAATGAAAAATTAATCAATAAATACATTATGAATGAACAAATTATTTTAAAAAGGGTTCCAATCATTTCATTTAAATATCGTCCCTTGCTAAGTGCTCAGTCTTCCACCAGTATAAGAATCTAATCAAGTGGTGTTTTAAAAGGGGAATTGAGAGAAGAAATAAAACTACAATGGTTTGACAGATGGTATATGCCCAAAAAAAGGAAGTGTAACTTTCGACTTTATTCCTAACCCAGAAATAAAAAGAAGACGCTACCATTCATTGATAATCCAAATTATATCTGGACATGGAAGATTTCCTGCATATTTCCAAAGATTTGGAAGAACGCAGGAAATTAAATGCATTTGTGGAGAAATGGTAGCGTTTGCCACTATTTAATGGAATGTATAGAGGTCTCAGAGTTAAGGAAGGACCTGAAGATTGTCAATAATGATTTAAGTACAGTACTGATGGTACCGGGTCATCTCAAAACCCTGAAGGATAGGATGTGAAAGATTGACAGTTTCATTCCAACTGTTTGAGATACTGCAGATGGGTAGAAAGGCAGCTATTGATTACCCCCAAAGGAATGTTAGTTTGACTGTTCGTTCCATGTAAGGTTGGACAATACTTATTCAGCAGTCGACCCCAACCAATCCTGTCGATACTGCTACGTTCAGTGGTGGTGGGGTGGTCGGCTGCATGCTAGAAGAAGAAGTATAAGAATCTGACAATATTTCATGATTGTAGTTTTTCGAATGAAGGCAGAAGTGTGCGCCTTTCGTTGTGAACGAGCACCGTTAAGGTGAAAGTGCGACTTTGCTCGAACACACACGACACAGCCCTTTTTAGAGGGTGGTCGAACTCATTCATCCATCCGCGAGTCAGAATTTGGATCCCAATCAGAGACCAACTGGTCCCTGCTTCAGTACCCCCAGAGGTATCATTTGTTATTGGAACTTGGAGGAAATATTTTCTCCTGGTGATTATATAGTGTGAGATTCTTTTAGGGATTTTTTTGACTTGTGCCGATTTAGGGAAGAGAATTATAGGGAATTTTTAAAACAATTCGCTTAGCTTGACAGATTTTTATCCCTTCACTTGGAACGCTTGAAAGTGAAAATTAAAACAGTTTCCTGT
Organism: Argiope trifasciata; assembly: GCA_026543055.1. NCBI lineage: Eukaryota > Metazoa > Arthropoda > Arachnida > Araneae > Araneidae > Argiope > Argiope trifasciata. The sequence goes on along the minus strand of JAPMOQ010001879.1, from coordinate 18,696 downwards.
AGCATTAATTAATTAAATAAAAAGGTGACATTGCATCAGGAAACAAGGGAACGTTTCAGAATGAAGTTAATATGTTCTAAATTAAGATAAAAGTTATGAAATAAATTAAGTTAAAGTAAATTTAAAATTTTCTCTACATACATTCGAGAACTCAATTTATAGTGTGTTAAACTATAATTTTATACTAAGTATTCAAATGAGTATAACTATATAAGTGAAAAATTGTTTGTGGCCTGTTGTAAATCAGTTTCTTTCGTAGTAAGCATATGAGAGTTGTCGAAATAAATTAGTCACGAGTCGTTACTGAAACTGAAAAAAAAAAAAAAAAAAAGACTTTCTTGAAATTTGTTTTTGTTGTCTGGTGAAGTATTTTTTTACTTGAAGTATAGGTCTTTTTAGAAAAATTGTTGTGAATTGATGGAAAAAATGCTTATATATGTATATTTTCCCCATAACGTCTTTGCATCTTAAAATGTTTATTATATGTTGATTCATTTCATTCATCATTATATTCGATAACTTGTGGACAAAGGGAAATAGGACTGCTGCAGTACAGTTTTGTGTAGAGTGTTCACCGTTTTGATTAAATGTCCTTAAACTTTCCTACAAATTTTCCTATTTCTCAAGATATATTATATTTTCAAATAATTTTGTTGTATTTATAGCCTTTTGTGTTATAATTGACAATACATCTAAAAACCATAGCTACAAATTGTTTTTAAAAAAATCCAATTTTTCAAAATTATTCTTTCGAACGTATTCGGATAACTTAAGAAACTATAATTTTATGCTAAGAATTGAAATAAATATAACTATATAAGTACAGTCAAAGCTCTTTATTCGCAGGGTATATGTTCCATAAATATGCCGCGAATACAGAAACCGTGAATATGGAATGGTCATTTATAGGGGATTATAGGGGATACGTTCCTAGGTGACAAAATAAAAAATAAAAACCAAATATATAAAAAAATCAATTTAATTGAAGTTTTTGAGCATTTTCTATTCATTTTTCTTATTCCTGTTTCCGGTGTATTATCGTTTTCAATTTAGTCGTCCATTCTGTATTCGTATTATTTGCTCCAGTCTTTAATCGTTACATTAAAATGGTTAAAATAGTCTTTGATCTGCCTTCTTTGCGTCAGATTCAAATGAATCTTCGGAATGAGGTGAGTAAATTTTCGTTTCTTAATCGTTAATTTACCTTATTTCTAAGTCGTTAATGCCACAAATATACTTTATTCATTGAGTAGCAAGGTTGCTTTCATTCTGTTTGTTTACATTTAAAAACACCGATCTCGGCGAAGGCGGCTTATGTCAAAGTCCTCGGCGCTATCATTTAACAGCACACTTTAGGCAAAGTTGTAAAAAGATCTATTTTACTTTTTTTATTAGTTCATCTGACGGCATTTACAAAGGTTATTGGGTTGGATACCTATTGGAATCCCTTTATTATTATGTATATACTCATTCGATCCGCGAATAAAGAAATTTTTTGCCGCGAATACAGGAATTGTGTCGCATTTTTTAAATCCGCCAATAGTGAAAGCGCAAATGAAGGAAGCGCGAATAAGGAGCTTTTACTGTATAAAAAAATATTGGTGGCTTGTTGTAAAACAGTTTCTCATTGTGGTAAGCATACGCGAACTGCCAAAATAAATTAGTCACGAGTCGTTACTGAAACTGCAAAAAAAAAAAAAATAAATAAAGACTGTCTTGAAATTTGTTTTTGTTGTCTTTACCTGCGGCTTGTTGCCTTAAGGAAATAAAAAAAGTATTCCTGTAATACAGAAAGCTCACCTTCTAGTTCTATTTCCTAATGGTGATGGCGTCTACCAGGTTTCCTGTAGGAAATATTTTGCCCCCGACTCACTTCAGGACGAGTGAAATTGAGTCACGATGCAAGGTCACGACTCCACGCGGCCTCTCGAAATTGCACAGGAATTCGAAGCAGGGAGAAAAAAAAGTTCTGCCTTATCCAGTCAAAATATTTTATCGGCCCCTCCACCCAACTATTGTTAAGCCAGTTTCTTATCTCTGATTTCTATAATTCTTCTCGTTCTGTACTTGAAAAATTACCTTGGATAAGATCTGCTGAAAAAGCTGAAAGCATATGAATTGCAAGAACTTAGTTCTGAATTATTTCTTCAGATAATTGCAAATGAAGATATATGAATTATGGGTTTTAGTTATTTGAATTTTTTAGTCTATATTATATTCATAGAATATTAATACTTTTCAAAGTTTTGTTTTATAACATTGCTAGTTTTTTAGAAGATTAACGAAAGCACTTATAGGTCTTTTAATATATATATATATATATATATCTTTTAAAAAATCTCAAAGTTTATAAAACTACTAGCTAGTACTCGACGAGCTGCTTCCGCAGAGGAAATAATTTTGAAAATGTCTTTTGAAATTTAAAATAAATGTTTTGTTTAATTAAGAATGATAGAAAGCATATGATTTTCGTAAGAGAAATAAATACATTCATTGAATATGAGTGATATATAAATTAGAAGCGTTACTAATATCAATTCTATTTTTTAAACTTTATTATTCAAGACTTTAGGGTTAGTAATTTTTTTTTTTTTTTTTCCCCATTTTCAGCAAAAATAAATAAATGCAGGTAATAAGTATTCAAACTTTTATCGCAATCGGATGAGCGGTACGACACCGCATAAGAGACATACAGACAAACATTCATTTTTATTTATATAGATTGCCTTCAGTGGCAAATATTTTAACTCGAGTGCAATCGATTATAGATAGCCTTCAATTCTGAAAAACGATAAAGATTCATTTTCATTGAAAATGTCATTAAATACAAAAACACTTCGAATTTTTGGAAATCAGCGGTGTCAATGAAATCATATATATTTTCATATTCTCGCGTTCTTTAAAAGAAAAAGTCGGATAGAAAGCTGCCAAACTTGAATTCGGAATGAGACAAAGTGAATTTTTTAAAAATTGCCAAAATTTCGATTAAATTTTAGTTAATTTAAAATTTAGCAAGTTTCTGGTACTTTTTAATTTTCTCAATAATTTTTTCAATAAATTTTATTTCAAGTAAACATCACAAGACACAGAAAAATTCAAAAAACTTTCGTTTTGAATTATATTGTGTTTCTTAGAATAGAAAATTTACGCTTATTTCGACAACTTTTTAAAAATAATCAGAATTTGTATAAATTTGATTTGAAGAAATAATTTTCAAAAATCTTTCTATTATTGTAAATGAATTTAAAATACTGTCATTTGTTATCGCTTATTTTGAGAATTTTTCAAAAATAATCAAAATTTGTTTAAATTTGATTTGAAGGAATAATTTTCAAATTTTTTTTATTATTGTAAATGAATTTAAAATACTATCATTGTTTCATAAAAATATATAGTTTCTTTCCACTTATAAAAATAGGTAAAAAAATGAGATATTTGACTAGATTGACTCTGGAAATTAACTTCAAATTGCACTTTTAATTTAACCTTTATATTGTGTAGGTAGAAACAGTAACATTATTTTTAAGTAGCAATTTCCATAATATTAAAAAAATCGCCATTTTTTATAATAATTTTTTTTAAATTTTTAAACGCATTTATTTGTTTCATCAAAAGTATTTTAATACCCATGTTTCTGCTCGAATTATAGGAAATCAGATGTTAATGTTTCAAAATAAATCATAAAAATAATTCTTCTATTAGAAGTTAAAAATTATCCTAAAAATATTTAATTTTTATTATTTTTTCCCTTTTTTTTCTTAGACAAAAAAATAATGTGTGAACTATAAGCGGAAGTTTTTATCAACAATAAGCTATAGAAACAATTTCGGATTATTAAAGAAATATGTTGCAAAAATGTTAAAAAATTAGCATATAAACGGAAAAACGGACATTTAACTAGTGATAATCTTAAGATACGTTCTTATGTTACTGTATTGTCTATATCTAAAATTCTATATGCATAAAAAATTATGAAATTAAACACACGATACCTTAATCACTGATATAATCTTAATAAATGATCTTGCATTATTAAATTTACTTTAAACTACTGAATCTTCCTGCTGTCTTAAGCGAAGCAGTCAATACAAACCACGTTTCAGACAAAAATCTCTTTTCATTCTTAGACAGAAAAATAATGCGTAAACTATAAGCGGAAGTTTTTATCAACTATCAGCTGTAGAAACAATTTTAGATTATTAAAGAAATGTGTTGCAAAAACGTAAACAAAATTAGCATATAAGTGGAAAAACGGACATTTAACTGGTGATAACCTTAAGATACGTTCTTCTGTTACTGTATTGTCCATATCTAAAATTCTATATGCATATATACTGTTAAATTAAGCATACGATATCTTAATAAATGACTTGCGTTATTAAATTTCCTTTTAAGTTTTAAATCTTCCTTCTGTCATAGGCGAAACAATCAAAACAAACCATGCTTCAGGCAAAAATCTCTATAGTGATCTGGTCTGTTTTCAGAGCAGTTGAAATATGATAAAATACATGATATCCATCTGCCATTTAATATTTATTATTTTTTTTCTACGATGATTTTATTTCTCTTTATTAATCTGATATGCACCGAAAATCTTGGTTGCGGTTTCTGAAATCTCTGCAATTGTTACTGATGCAAACGGATTGAGATTAAGAATTTTTTGATGATTACTGAATAAGAATTTTCGCAAGGACTCAACAGACAACTTCTTTTTGAAAATCTCTGATCAACATAGATCTTTATTACCTGTTGAAAGCTTAGTAAGTTTTGATTGATGGATTTTGTTTCTTATGACGCTAACTAATTTTTATTTCTAGTTTTTTATAAGCCGCCTTTCTATCTAATTTTTCATGTATTTGAGAAAAATAAATGGTAATTTTTTTTCTATCTTTAAGGGTTTCAATCTATTTATTTTAGTTTAATCGGAGGAAAAATATTATTCTTTCGAAATTCGTAAAAAAAGGAATAAAACCGTATGTTGTACATAAATAAGAAAGTTTTAACTTAGATTTACTTTTTCGGACCGTTACAATTTGTATCGATTTTTATTTTAGAATATTTTTTCTTTTTATTATTAGTACAGTATTATTACCATAGAAAAAAAATAGTAAATTTTTTTCTATCTTTAAATGCCTCAATCTATTTATTTAATGGGAGAAAAAATATTAATATTTCCAAAATTGTAAAAAAAGGAAAGAAACCGTACATTGTACATCAGTACGAAAGTTTTAACTAATATTTGCTTTTTCAGACCGTTAAAGTTTGTATCGGTTTTTATTTTGGAATATTTTTTTCTTTTTACTATTAGTACAGTACACTCCCAAGTATCTGACCTAATGTGGAAGGGAGGAGGGACTGGCCGGATAACAAAAAGGCCTGATTGGCCGGAATTTATGAATTCAATGAAATCAACATTATATAAATCCACTATTAAACATTTCTCTATTTTAGTTCTTTAAAATTTACAATTTAAAACTATTTATAAAAAGATTAAATTAAAATTGATTAAAAAAAAATTGTTTTGAAAGTTTGAGACAAAAGAGACCCCCATATTTGCATAGACTAGGGTTGATACGACCCCTCTAATGGGAATGATAATCAAATGGAATACTTAAAATATTGTTATTATTTTGGTGGTATGAAAAATTAAGATTGATTTGATGGACATTAAAGCCTTCACCATCAAATGAAAAAGAATGCTTCTTTCGCCTTATACGCACGATTGTGAAAAAGTCATACTATCTCAATTATTATCTATAATTAAATGGAATACTTAAATTATTGTTATTATTTTGGTTGTATGAAAAATTAAGATTGATTTGATGGACATCAAAGCCTTCACCATCAAATGAAGAAGAATGCCTCCTTCGCCTTACACGAACGATTGTGAAAAAGTCACACTACCTCAAGTAATTTTCATGACAATTGAATTGTTAAGAATAGTTGATAAATTGATAGTTGAATTGATATATCATTTAAAGAAACTTTTTTAAACCACTTCTACTTTCAGTATTTTAAGATGACAGTGTTGTAATAAACCAGTACTGAAACTTCCACCTTTTTTCTTATATATGCAATTTTTCTTTGTTTTGTCTGGTTTACATATCACCAAACCATCAGAATTTTTCTTTTTCGTCTTCTTCCATGAAAATTCTTTCAACAATGGAAATTTTATTTTCGTCCTTGTGGTTGTGTGTATTGAAATTCGGTTCTCTACAGCAACAAATGTCGAATAACTTTTCCTGCATTTCTTTTTTCAAGAGCGTTTAATTTGTCTGAGCGTTTTTAGGGCTTATCACTTCCTCGAAAAATATTCTCGTGCATAGTATTTTCCGCCACATTTTGTCTTTTCTTAATTCGAAATATACTACCAGTTTGTTCGATCTTTTTTGGGTGTTAGATGGTGAATATGGAATACATTTAAAAAACAATTCACTTTGTTATTTGATACAAATGGAAGCATGAATTCAGTTGAATCGATTTACTGCAAATTAAAATTGGAAGTAAAACTTTTGTTATTTGGTTAATGACTAATAAGAAAACGAGATTGAATGCTATGATAAGTGATTTTGATTTCCATCACAACATTTAAAAAAATTGTTACGGATAGTATGTCGATTTGAATTTAAAATATTATTAAAATTAAGCAGCAAATTGGTGGAAATGGAATCGTTGTCATTAAAATGATAATTTGCGAGCCTTGAGATAATACAAAGAATATTTTTGAAAGATAATTGTTTTGGAAGATATGAGCATCAATTTCCAAAGGCAAGCCTTCATGATTACATGTCTGAGGAGGGGATATCGTATTTTTGAGCATAATGGTTTGTTTACATTCTATTGCTGCCATTCGACATTAAGTAATAAGTGCGATTTCTGTGCTACATACGATAACATTTATATATACAAATATTTGAAATACTGTAGTTACTACAGGAGATAGACTGCTGTCATTAAAATGATAATTTTTGAATGTTAAGATAAAACAAAAAATATATATTGGGACAGACTAAAAAAATTTTGGAAGAAAATTGTTTTGGAAGATATGAACATCAATTTTCAAACCCAAGTTTTAACGATTATGTATTTGAGGTCGAGTTAGCCTTTTTTTGTGTTCTATCAGGTTTCTCGATTAGCGTTTTTAGGGCTTATCACTTCCTCTAAAAATATTCTCGTGCATAGTGTTTTCCGCCACATTTTGTCTTTTCTTAATTCGAAATATACTAGCCGCTTTTCGCGACAAATTTGTTCGATCTTTTTTGGCTGTTAGAGGGTGAATATGGAATACATTTAAAAATAAAATTGGATACATTGCATACGAAGCATTGGATACAATACAGGTGCAATAAAATTCAGTGAAGCATTCCGAACTTCGTATGTTGGTTTATATACATCTGACTGTTGCCATTCGGCAATAAGTAATAAATGCAATTTCTGTGACACGTCCGCTAGTGTTTTATATGGAGAGGGGGGTGCCAGTTCAGGTGTCGTCCTCGTCACCTGACCGAGGTTCAAAATGACGAGGTCCGTCCCAAAATAGCCCTCGTGTTGCTTTAAACGGGACGTTAATATAACTAAACTATACTTAAAAACTAAACTAGTGTTTTATATAGAGAGATATTTGGATTTTTATATAGAGAGATATTTGGATCTTTTACTTTATTTGAAATTACACTTTTCATACGTATTAAAAATATTTTAGCATGTCTTCTCAATTTCAACAATCTTCTACGAGAATTTTTTTTTCTCTTGAGTTTACTTATAAGATTATTAAAAGATATATTACAGATATCTTTCAATATTTTGTGGGAGGTATGGATATTATTGGTTTCCACTTAAGCGAGTTTTAAATGATAATGTTACGTCAAAATATTTTTAAATATTTTGTAGAAAGCATGGCTATTATTGGTTTCCAATAATGCAAGTTTTAAGTGATAATGTTACTTTGAATAATTAATGTTACTTTTTTTAAAATTTTATAAAAGGTATGAATATTCTTGGTTTCTACGTTTTTAGCGATAATTCCCATTTCATTTGATTTAATTTGTTGCAGATAAAATATTTACCAAATGTTGTTGTGATAAGATTGAACTTCTTGGCAAGTTATAGAAAAAAAAATCCTTGTTAGTTTGATAAGCCCAAAAAATGTTCTGCAACATCTCAAACCTTGAGTCAATAACTCAAATCTTCATTTTTACAAATTTCAAATTTTCCTTTAAAAATGCAAAATAACCTAATATGAACATATTTAGTAAATCAGAGCCAAAAGAGGAAAACTAAATAACTCATTACCTTATCATGCAAGCCTGAGTGATGTGTCAGTAAAGCTCCTAGTTGCTGATAGGAAAATATTGCGTTCTATTCTGCTCCTCAAGTTGGGTTTGTTGCATTGGCGTACCTATCTTGAATTTTGGCGAATCTTTTTTTAAATGTCATGTCACATATGTTTTTAGGTGATATTGCTGCCTTTTCCTAATACAGTTGATTCTCGTGCTAGTTTGTAAAAGCTTGTGTGCTTACTTCCTTTCCTTTCCCAATGCTAGCATGTGTTATAAATTTTAAAAAATACCAGTATTCTTTTCAAAGACTTTTCAGTTTCGTTTATCGAAGAAAAATGAAAGGCCTAGATTGTACAACATCTATAAATAATGTCTTACCAAAAGTTACAAAACCAGTAAATGGCCTTATTTATTAATAAACATCACCATGCTTTAAAAACAGATTAAAAATAAATAATTGGAAACAAACAATGGAAATAGATGAATCTGCGATAAACAATGAAACGTATATTTCACAATTAGAGTAAAAAAAATTTAAAAAAAGTTATTACATTCTGATAAAACATTCACAATTGAATAACTTTTTTAAAAACTGCAAAGAACGCTTTATTCTCAATGACACCTATTGTGACTATTCTTACTTGAATTCGGAGAACTAATCCAGTTCAAGGACTTAAAAAATATGCCAACAACACACAAACGGTCACCCTTTTAAGAAGTGCTGTCTGCATCCAATGCTGTTTAACTGTAGTCATCAAATAGCTGCTGATAGTTAAATTACTGTACTTCCAAAATTACGTTTTAATAGTAAGGGCTAAGAAAATAATCTAAACACTATCGCTATCAGCAGTTTATTTCAGAATGATAAAGTTATTCATTGTGTATTTCAGATTGATCAAGTTATTCTCTATGCATTTCAGATTGAAAAATTCTATAAGCAATTATCTATAATGTAAAATCTATTTACAAAAGAAGGAGTTATGTTCTATTCAGCACCGGATAGTAAAACCATCCGTGCTTTTGCGCATGCGTTAGGATGGGTTTCATTCATCAAAATAGGAGTGAAAGGAAGGATGAAATGTAAACATTTACTAGTATCCAATAGGGAAAATCCAAGGTCAAAAGGAATACCAGAAATGCATTCATCGTTCCGTGTCTCTCCCTTTAACCCTTAAGTTTGTAAGGACTAGTAATTCCATAAGTACAGTCAGTTGCATGTATAAAATAGAAGAGACAATGGTTGTTTAAGACATCAGTTTTAATGGTATTGTGTGATTTCATTTGTTTTGGGGACGTTTGAAGCCAGAAAGATTTCGAGGGTTCTTAACTTCACATATAAGTATATAATTCAATCATTATTATATGAATAAAATAATGAATGAATTTCTTAATTAATTGTTTTAAATGAAGTGTCATATAAAACAATGCCTGTTTATGTCCTTAATATGTCTTTCAACACTTATGATATCATTATATTTCAGATTGTAAAAGAAATATGATTCAATAAAACATTTCTGTTAAAACACAAAAATTGTATTTGTGTGCTAAATAGCGGGGAAATTTTAATTTAATGGTTTTTTCTTTTATTCTATAATTTACAATTCAATTATTACAAATATCTTTGTTCCTTGAAAGAATCGATATTCTAAAATTAACCTCCAGATTAGTTTAAATATATTAACGTCCCACTTTGAAGCTACACTAGGGCCATTTTGGGACGGACTTGGTCACTTTGAACAGCGGTTGAATGACCTGGACGACACCTAAGCTGGCACCCCCTCGCCACACCACACCAGCGGGAGGACGTTTAATCTGACAGATTTAACGTGCAAGAGACCCCCTTATACGACGGTTCTTCGGTAGAATCGGGCCTCGAACCTGAAACCCTCCGGTTCTAAAGCCGAGACCTTACCACCAGGCCATCGCAACCTCAATTGACTCCCAGAAGTCATTATATTGCCACATTGAAACGAAACATTGCCGAGACTTCATAGCCGAATGGTTATGACGCTGGACTCATAGTCAGGCGATCATGTATTCGAATCCCAGTAGGCTTAAAATTTTTTAAGTATTTTTCCTTGATTTCGTGTTTCAGAAGATTCTGGACCTTCTTTCATTTACCAGATAAGTGCTCTAGGCTTTTCTTACTGCCTCCAGAAAGGTATTCTGGAACTTTCCCTACTTGTATAAAAGTTGAAGATTTCTCAGTCAGAATGTTCTTGGTTCAGAGTTGAGTTAATAAATTGATCTGACTCTACTTCTTATGCCTTCTTGAGTTCTATCTACGTGACAACATGAATGGAATCAAGCTTAATCAAATTAAACGTGTTACAGATATTTCAATTCTGAAAATATTGAGGGAGTGTATTGTCATCAAAAACTCACAAGTGCACAAAAGTTTGATACTCTATCACTTCAGGAAGTGATAAAAAAGTGAATACAAAGTTTCATCTTACTAATATGAAACATACCTTCTTCTTCTGGTATACAGCCGACCACCCCGCCACCACTGAAAATAGCAGTATCGACAGGATTTATTGTGGTCGAATGCTGAATAAGTATTGTACAACCTTACGTTGACCGAACAGTCAAACTAACATTCCTTTCGGGGTAGTAAATAGCTGTACAGGTGTGTGTGTGTGTGTGTATTAAATGCATATGGAACAATTAAATTTAAAAAAAAACAGAATTTTTTTTAACTTTAAAATTAAATAGTTTTCTAGTTTAATAATTTAAGTACTAAAATTTTCTTCTGATTCTTGTAATGAGAAAAATCATTAAAAAGCTGAAAAAGCTACAGTATTTGAAATAGCCACACATCCCCTGTATTCGAAGTTCCAATTTCTGGTATTAAATTCATACATTTTACATTTCTTTATGTAAATTCCTAAAAGTATGCCATGACATTAGAACTTTTTAAATAATAATATAATTCGAGGAACATCAGCCCTTGTGGCAAATTAGAATTTTTGCTTGTTGTCTTATATGATGTAATTTTTAGTAATCCTTTATAACATGCATTCTACGTTGATACACGCTTCTATTGCACACATTGATCGCACTTCTTCTGGTATACAGCCGACCACTCCGCCACCACTGAACGTAGCAGTATCGACAGGATTTATTGTGGTCGACTGCTGAATACGTATTGTCCAACCTTACATTGACCGAACAGTCAGACTAACATTCCTTTCGGGGATGCAAATAGATGTCTTTGTGCCCATCTGCACACTCTCAAACAGTTGGAATGAAACTACCAATCTTTAACATCCTATCCTTCAGGGGTTTGAGATGACCTGGTACCATCAGTACTGTACTTGAATCATTATTGACAATCTTCAGGTATTTCCTAAACTCTGAGATCTCCATACATTTCATTAAATAGTGGTAAACCCTACTCATTTCTCCACAAATGCATTTATTTTCCTGCTTTCTTCCAAATCTTTAGAAATAGGCAGGAAATCTCCCATGTCCAGATATTATTTGGATTATAAGTTGATGGTATCTTCTTATTTTAATTTCCTGATTAAGAATAAAGTCGGAAGTGACTCTTCCGTTTTGGACATACACCATCTGTCAAACCATTTTAGTTTTATTTCTTCTCTCAATTAATATGAAACAGACCTGATTACATAATTGATTTTAAGAGGTAAATTCCGCCTTAAATCTCTGTTATCTGAAATGTAATTACTGTTCATGAATTCTTAATTGGGGAGTTAAAACTCTCTATTAAACATGCAAAATACTGTTAATGAAAACAATTATCGTTTGAAGGATATATTTTATTCCTATAAGATCGGCATCTTCGTATTTGGAGTTAAAAGCACACACACACAAAAGATTAAACAAATCTTTTACCAAAATAACAAACGTTCTATTTTAAGTTCCATGAAGAATTATCATTCTATTAGCATCCACAGATTCCCACTTGTTCGTCGACTTCGTGCTCTGTTTCATTCACCCCAGAATGCATTTTTTTTTTTTTTCAACTGCAACACCTGAAACAAATTGAGTGCTATTTTAAAGACCGGTCATTCAGGATATTCATTTGAGATTGCATTGTATCTGCAAAAGATACTTTTTGTAGGTTTCATGGAAATTGAATTGTAAAAGCGGCTCTAGGAGGGTGTGAGAAAATGATTTTTAATGAAATTAATGAGTTTGCTCCAATAGTTCATGAAGTCGTTTAGAATAAAAATGTTTTGATTATGCTGTAATACCAAATGCAGTAGATGCATATTGAAACAATCTCTTGAAGAATGTTTCATTACAATAAATACAAGGGTTTTATTTAACTTAAAGGACAATATAATACAATTTTTAGGTGTAGAAAAATGAATTAAAAAGCTCTATTTTATGCTTTAATAGTTCATGAAGTCATTTAGAATGAAAATAGTTTGAATATTCAGTAATACCAAATGTAGTGAATGCAATCTCTTGAAGAATGTTTCTTTGGAATTAATGAATGGGTTTTATTTTATTTAAAGAAGAATATAATGCAAAATTTAAAAGAATAAAAAAGAATTAAAAAGTTCTGTTTTATTCTTTAATAGTTCGTGAAGTCATTTAGAATGAAAATATTTTGAATATGTAGTAACACCAAATGAAGTGGAGGCATATTAAATCAATCTTCACAGGAACGTTTCTTTCGAATTATAGAAGGGGTTTTATTTTATTTAAAAAAGAATAAAATGTAAAATTTAGCAGTATAAAAACGAATTAAAAAGTTATGTTTTATGCTTTAATAATTCATGAAATCATTTAGAATGAAAATATTTTGAATATGCAGTAATACCAAATGTAGTGGATGCATATTGAAACAATCTCTTAAAGAATGTTTCATTACAATAAATACAAGGATTTGATTTAATTTAAAGAAGAATATAAGGCAAAATTTAGCATAATAAAAACGAATTAAAAAGTTATGTTTTGTGCTTTATTAGTTCATGATGTCATTTAGAATAAAGATATATTGAATATGTAGTAATACCCAACGTGGCGGATGCATATTGAAATAATCTCTTGAAGAATAATTTTTTTACATGCAATGAACAGGCTGTATATAATTTAATAGATAATATAATGCAAATTTTAGCAGTAAAAAAAGAATTCAAAAGTTTTTTTCTCTAATAAACAGACGGACAATTGAAATAATAATGATTATAAAATGCAACAGTTAAAAAACACTGACAGAGAAACCTTAATTTTTCAGCTAAGCAAATAACTGTTCTTTATATATAGGCCAGTGAAACCAATAAAAAAATGTAGGAAATAATAAAAGGAATTTCTGCCCAAAAAACTGTATTGTGGAAGTGAAGAAAAAACTACCAATCAACTAGACACACTTGCTCCACGAGCTAGAATCTCCACGTTTTTAAAAAAAATGCTGACTCATACTTGATTGCAAGGTAGGCTTATTAGTTACGCTGTTGGTTATTCGGTTCAAATACCTGAGGAAGTGTTCAAGTAAGCGATCTAAAGAGAATCATAAAATTCTAGGAATCATTTACATGCACCTATGCATTGTTAAATGGTTGCGCGCTACTATTGGCCATCTCATATTCAAATTAATTGTTGCAAAACCGCAATACGGTGGTTTCAATTTATATATATGTATACTATCTGGTACCCGGGGAGTTGCTGCAGCAGAATAAATAATTTTGGAAATATCGTTTGAAATTCAAAATAAATGTCTTGATTAATTGGGAATGATAGAAAGAATAATATTTATTTCCGTATGGGAACTGAATACATTCATTGAAATTGAAATATGTAAAGAAGAAGCGCAAATAATATTAACTCTATTTTTTTAACTTTATTATTCAAGACTTTAGGGTTGGCAATATTTTTTTTTTTTTTTTTTTTTTTCCATCTTCAGCAGAAACAAATAAGTGCAAGTAATAATAAGTATTCAAAGTTTCATCGCAATCGGATGAACGACATGGCAAAAATTCATTTTTATTTATATAGATATACAATACTCTGAAAGCTTTAAAATAAGTTACGGATAAAAAAAAATTAACAAAATTACTGACTTACTGGATAAAATGTTTCATGTTATGGATTATTTTAGAAATCGAAAATTGTTAAAATGAAATGCATTTATTATGTTTAGTTATATAATGTCCCGTTTGAAAGTAACACTAAGGCTATTTTGGGATGGATCTGGTAATTTTGAGCCTCGATCAGATGGCGAGAGCGACACCTGATTCGGCACCTCCTAACTATATTTCTACACTACAACAGCGAGAGGACCAATGTATTAGGTAAAACTAATATGAAAATACTTTTATGAGTTGCGATTTCTAATTTTTTATTGCGCGCAAACCTTTGCCAGAGATATTTAGAATTCGTATACTTAAAATGCTGTGAATATTTTCCACTAGAATTATCAGTGGTATAGATAGAAGCTAAATTTTTTCAAGCAGTTATATATTCGTGAAAAGATTTCGAATTCTTTGATTGGGATGTCTTTAAATTGTTTACATTCTTTTCGTGAAATTATACTGATTCTTTACTAGAATCTCTCTGTCTCTTTAAAACCTATTAGTCTGCGAAGAAGGGAATGAACACTAAATACTTAGGAAGTCCCATTACCATACTTTATAAGACTTTTTAAAAATCGATTGAGCTAATTATTAACAAATTATCAGTTTTTATTTTTTACTACATCAAATTTTTAAGACATCTTAGAGAGTAAATTTCAATGATTGAATAACTGTTAAGAATGTTTTCTCGTAAAATAAAATATT
>JAPMOQ010001864.1:0-14105 GCA_026543055.1 Argiope trifasciata | reverse complement strand
GATGAATGGGGTAGCACATATGTATTTTCCTTCTTTTTTCATTCAAATAATTAGCTTACTTTTTAAAATATAGTGTTAGGATTTAAATTTTCCCTTTGAAGTTTAGTTATTTATGTTACAAATATTTATTACCATTACTGTTACTTATTTTGAATGTTTTCTACTGCTGCTTTCATTGCTTTTCAAAATCCTAGTGAATTTCAACAAAATATATGCTAATATTTGACATGTTCAAAATATAAGGACATATTTTTTAAGATTTTCTGGTGAAATTTTAAAAAGAATGTCTGAATCTGAAAAAGTGTTAGCATATTTTGCTCATATCTATTTAGATTATGTTATGAAATGTTTCTCTTCCATTTCATTGTAATAAAAACTGGCCATTTCTTGAAAACACATCTATTTTTTAAAGCAATTCTTTTTTTTTTCCTACATTTATTGTATATTTTTTTAACGTGCCTCATATTTTGTGAATCATTTAGTCTTGGAATATTGCAGAAAAAGAACATTAAATTTAAAATGTATTCTGATGTGAAAAATTCTTTAGAGTAATAATATCTCACGAAAAGATTCGATATGGGAAAGTTCTTATGCCATTTTGGATTACTCAACCTATCTTTTAATATTAACAAGTAATAAAGTATTTTACATATGTTCACCCCAAAAAATTAAACCAATATAATTAATTATATGCTCCTTAAATTTGGATTGTATTTTTAAGAATATAACTAATAGTTTGATATGTAAATATTTTATAAGAATAACTAGTAATTATATGTCAAAAGAATGGCTTCATTTTTTTTAAAGAGTATTTAACATTTATGTATATAAGCATAAATTCCTGAGAAAAACTTTTTTATATGTATGTTTCCTCTTAATGGCATAACTTCTATAAAATGCCAAATAGATATTAGAGATATTTAAGAATAATGCATTTTATGCAATGTTCTTTCAATAGGCTAAATTACTTGAAGAAATGGATGCAGAATTTGGAGTTGGAGCTTTAGTTGAAGAAGAATTCGATAAGAAAAAGGTACTTATTTTTTTATTTACAATGTTTTTTCATCTATGTAATGATTTTATTAACTATATTAAAACTACCATTAAAAATCATTTTTCAAAATATTTGTAAGGAATACTTCCATTTTGTTTTATGACCTAAAAATATTTTTTAGTACAAATTACAGATTTAAAGAAAGCTGTTTAATGTAATTTACTAAGTTTTGAAAACTCAAGAACCTTCCCAAAATTGGATTGGATTTAACATCAAACTAGTAACTGCACAAGTAATAATTACAGAATCTTTAAGTGGATCTTTAATATTATTTTGAAAATCTTGATTTTACCATTGGAATCTGAGGAAAAGATGTAACATAATGGAAAGAAGACAAATCCAAAAAGAAAAGTAAAACAATAGTTGCTTGTTGAGATATGTAAATGATGTACAATAAGTTGTACTGTTGGGGAAGTACAGCAAACTTTAAGTGATAGACACAGAACTGAAACAATACTGTTTATTGTTAATAATGTAATTTAGAAACAAGTAAATAAATTGAAAATTCTAAAGAAAACTTTAAATAAAGGAAATATAAAACTAACCAAACTCTTTTTTAAGCTTCATAGGTTTTCTTCGTGTTCAAAAAGCTGAATGATTTATTAATTGGATTGAGAAGTTTATTAAGGAGAATTAGTATATATAAAATTAGTTCAATTCTTATTTGGAATAAAATAACTGAATTTTTGAATAATTTGTGATTTCTAAACCTTGGCATTCTATATTATTTAAAGAATAACAAATTTTTTACTATGTAATAAATCAAAATAATAGGATAATCAATTGATGAGGGGTTTTTTGAGGGGGAGAGGGGAGGTCCCTACTTTAAGCAGTATTCTAATAGAAATAATATTAACAAAGATTTTTCTTTTCTTTCAGTCTTATACATCTGATAACCTAAAGGGGCTCACTGTAGCTCATGATGTGGGTTCATTTAAAGAAGGCCATCAAGTTATATTGACATTGAAAGATAAAGGTAAATTATAGAGTATGCTATGGATCATGTAGTATGTTCTACCTTTAAAAAGTATAAACAGTCTATTTTTCTCTATGTTAATACAAAAAGAACTTTATAGTGTAAATAATATATTAAATAAGATATGGCATATATTTACTTGAACTTTCTTGATTTCTGAGATTTTCTAATGCCTCATACAAGAAAGGATGTCATTTATTAGCATAGTGAAAAATAATTTTATATGTTGTTTTATTGAACATATTTAATGAAAATTCATAAGGATTATTAGGTTTATAATCATGTAAAAACATAATAATTTATATATTTGCTTACACAAGATTTTTGGCAATACTATTTTGTTTGAAATTTTTATAATTTTTCTTGTGCCTTTTTATATAACTTCCTTACAAATATCCCATCCAACAAAATGGTAATGATAAGGTCAATAGTGGAAATATTTTCATTGGTATAAGTTGCATTGTTCAGTTAAATTGAATAGAATAGATATAAATGTATGGGATAAATCTTTTTATTGCTAAATTATTCAGAATTTATACATTCATAAATAATTTTAAATCAGTTATCAGTAAAGTTAAAATTAATATTTTCAACTTTCCATATAGTTTTTAGTATTTTTTCTTTAAAAATTGCAAATTTTAGGTTTTTTTTTCTACCTATTCTGTTGCTTTTTCTAAAAGTATTATGAAACATTTATGCTTTTTCAGCTTTAGAAGAAAAGAAATTTGGTCGGTGAAATTAATCCTATCATTGATGACAATTTTAATATTTGTGCGTTATGTTGAGCAGTTTCCTTTTTATTTTTTAAATGGAAAATAACAGTGTATATTAAAATCTAGTTATTTTTATATCATATTTTTTTCTTTTCGAAATGATTAGAGTCTACTGATTATCTATAAAAACCTTAATTTTGATGGTAACATCATCTTATTCAAATGTTGGTAAATTCAAATATATGAAAATGTATATCTCTATTAATGTTAGAATTTTCAATGCATTCAGTATATTAGCATTTTCAATATATTCAATTCACGCAGTTTTTTGCATTTATGTGAAATCTTATATGTATTAATAGGTGTTCTTGAAGAAGAAGATGATGTTCTGGAAAATGTAAATATTGTAGATAGTGAACGCTATGCTAAAAATGTCGAAAATAAAAAGAAGAAACCTGATTACAAGCCTTATGAAGAACCAGAATATGATGAATTTGGCATTGTAAGTTGTTGAATCAATAATGTTATTTTTTTTTTTTTTAATTTTTGGAAATTAAAACTGACTGAAAATTCTTGACTTTTTTTTTATTTAGTTAAAGAAAAAGAATTTGTTATCCAAATATGATGAAGAAATAGAAGGAGAGAAAAAAAAGACATTCAAACTTGGTACTGTTGCTATTTTATATATAATCTTGCTATGAAAGGAATTCATATACAGAAAAAAAATCTTATATAGAATTCAATAAATATACTCTAAATTACTGAAGGCAATTAATATCAGTTTTTAACTAGTTTAAAATTTAAAACTTTCCAATGTAGTTCACTATTTATTACTCTGAATACTCATTAGTATTATATTATTTTATAAATTAATTATATGTATTGTTTTTGTAATTAATATTATTCAATATCTGCACTGTTTAATTTCTCATTATATATACAATAAATAAAACTTGGGCAACTAACTGGTCTCTCACAGGAGTTTTGAGCATGCTAAAATATTTAATTTAAGAGCATTAAAAATTATAAAGTTTTATTGCTGTCATAAATATTATATTTAATTATCAGATTTTTTTTAAATAAAGCAGAAAACAGATTAATGTTTCTCCATGACATGTTATACATGATTCTGCCGAAATTTGTCACACTGACAAATTTCTGCAGAAACTTTTTTTGCCGCAGCTTTCAGAATCATTTTGTTATACTTCATTAGATCAACCAGTTCTATTTTATGTGAATATTTTACATTAAAAAAATTTCAAGCATGTTTTGTTTATTTTAATGTTCAATTATTCATACTTCTCATTGTTTATGTTAGCACTTTGTTATTTTATGCATTATTTTTTTTTGTTATATGTTCAAATATGCATTTTTTCTGATGTTTATTTAATTTCTTTTTTCATGTCTCTGTGGTTTTCCCTTTACATATGTTTGAAAATGTATCATGCTGTTTAATATTAGTCTTATTGATTTTATTAAATCCTGTCATTGTGATTTTGTAAATTTTAAATATTTTTACTAATTTAAATCCTATGTCACTTCATTCATATTATATATTTTTATTTAATTGAGACTAAAATTCATGCCATTTCTAAATACCTTTAAATTGAAAATGATTTTTTTAAAAAATCTGATTAAATCTTTAAAAATTTATTGTTTATTTTTTACTTCACTTAAAAATTGAATTATTCATTGTCAGTTTTATTCATTTTCACTTTAAAAAAATGAATCAGAATCCTGGCTACAGTGATTTTCTTATCTATTATGAGTGACTATTTTTGTGTGTGAAGCTTTCTGGGCCTCTTATTTTACCTCTATGAAGAGCAAACGTAATGCTCACCTAAATATAATGGCTTTATAATGATATATGAAGTGACAGATTTTTCTTTATTTTACACATACATGAACACACAATTTACTGTATAATCGATGTTTTCGCTTGTGTGAAAAAATTTTTGTTATGCAATCCTTTTCATTATTAGGAGAAGTTAGCAACACGCGTTATGTAAGCAGAGAACAAGAGCTTGAATTAATTAGAATGAAACTGAAGCAGCAAAATGAGGTATGATTTTGTTATGAATTTATTTTTTATTGAAAATGTTACAGGTATATATACTTGTATTTGTACCTAATATTTTTACAAATTTTCTTCTGCAAATAGATTCTTATTCTTTGTCTTTCATCATAGTAGTGACGAATTAAATACGAAATATATTTAGATGGTAATTATTTAGAAATTTTTAAAAAGATATTTTTTTTTACCTAATTTGTTGTCATTCATGGTAAGGTATAACAGCATAACAGAACATTTGAAATTCTTACATTCATTAACTCTTCATTCTGAGAACCTGAAAATCTAGTTAGAATTTGTTAAACAGGCTTATCAAAGTTATTTTTCAACATTCCAATGATCTATTATAACTATTTCTTTTTGATTTTTCAAATAACTAAAAAGTCAGTTATTAAAAAATGAAAGTCATTTTTGAATTTGTCAAAGGAAGGAAAGTAATGAAAGAAAAGCAAATATCTGGATTCACTAATTTCCCAATTCTCCAGGCAAATTCTCAGAGGCTGAAAACAGAGCTCTTTAAGCAAATTTTAGGAGAACTGGGCCATTAGATGTCCTGTTTTCAATTGATTCATTATCAAGAGGTTGAGAGCTGACGTGTAAGGAATCATATTCGTAACATCTCACATTTGTGTAATTACTTCCGCTCACTTATGCATTATAGATATCAACTATTAAATTCCTCTGCTCTGCTACAGCAATATAGGTGTTTCAGCTAAAAATGCAAATAGTTTGGTTTTTGATTTAAATAGTAAAGATAGAATTTTGTTGAGATTGTTACTAATCTAAGTAATTGCTTAACTTTTTCAAAGGAGTTTAACCAGTGAGTGTTAAAAATAAGTATTGTTATAAATTATTCCACATCTGAATATATATATACAGGGTGTCCAAAAAAGTTGAAACGCGCTTCAATTCTTTAACCGTTAGAGATAAGTAGGTGCTGTAATTTGAAAAAATGTTCAAAATAAGATAGGAGGGAAGATTACATTAAGAAAAAAAATCCACCTATGAATTTTTAAAAGTTACACTTTGTAAATTTTTATACAGCCCCTCTATGCAAATTTGGTCAATTAGAAAGTTTTTCCTTTCCATCCCAAAAGACCATTAAAAATAACTGCATAACTGTATCTTTAAAACTTTTTGAATAATAACACAGAAAAAAATTTGACTTATGTCACTTTTCCATATCACTTGAAAGACCTTTTCGTCGGTGAAAATAGGGACCATATCCAAATTGATAATAGAAATTCTTTGATCAAAAAAAGATAATAAGCGTAAAAGAAATCCAAAATGGCATTTAAATAAAGTCCTTATTGATGGAATTAAATAGTTTTGACAACACAAGATTGTAAGAAGTGTAACATAAAAAAATAATAATAAATAAAACGAACCTACATTTAAAAACACACGAATCATAAAGCATTCTCAAAATGTTTTCCATCAACACCAATACATAGTTGGGCTCTTCTAATAATGCTTCTGTAAATATTTTGGAGTTCTCCTCCTGTAATATTATTGCATGCATTAAATATCTTTTGTTTAAGGTCAGTTACATTCAGGGGGTGAGTATTATAAACTAGCGTTCGAAGCCAACCCCAAAAATAAAAATCGAGTGGAGTTAGATCAGGAGATCTGGGGGGGGGCATTCTGTGGGTCCATTCAGACCAATCCACTGTTTATTAAAGTTTTCGTTGAGACAGTTTGTTACATTTATAGACTTGTGTGCTGGCGCTCCGTCTTGTTGAAAATACATTTTTTTTTACTAATGACAATGGTGTCGTCTCCAAAGTATCTGTTACTATGCCATTTAAAATAAGTTGCAAATATTTTATAGCTGTAAGTGTTCCTTCATAAAACACTGGACCAATCAGTTTTCCGTTCCGCACCATACGGACACAGCAATCTCTTGCACAAAAAATGGTTTTGTATCATTCCAATAATGATCGTTGTGTGCATTTATGTGTCCATTTTCCGTAAACAAACATTCATCAGTCCACATAATGTACTTGACAAAGTTTGAATCTGTGTCCTGTTGGATTAATAACCAATTGGAGAATGCTACACATCGGTTAAAATCAGAGGGATGGAGTGCTTGAAGTCCATGAATACAAAATGGATGCCAATTGTGTTTTTCAAGTATTCTATGGATTGACGTCCTAGGTAATCCTGTAATTGCACTTGCTTTTCGAATGCTTGATCGTGGGTTGGAAGAAAAATATGCAATAATATCAATTTCTTGGTCTTCATTGAACAAGATATTTCTACCAGGGCCAGGTCTTGGATTAAATGAACCGGTAGTTCTCAATCTTCTCATCATCCGATAAACAAATGTACGTGAAATTTCAGGCAAATAGAGATATCGTCGTCCAAATTCCCGAGCAGTTTCTGCATTATTTCTATTGCAAATAGAATAAACCATTGCTAGTTCAAATAGTTCGTCATTTGTTAAAAGTACCATAATGCAAAATTAGTTACAATATTTTTACTTCGACAATATGAAACTCAATATCGCTGAATGATTTCTAAACTTTATTTTGATATGCACGAGGAAATCTTGGTTAAGTTGTACAGGAAAGAAATAATTTTGGAACTAAATAAGTAAATTGAAAAATAATCGTCTGGATTTCTTTATGTAACTTAAAAATAAAATTAAAAAAACTTTAATATACACGTATTAGAAGCGGTTAAATTCCAGTTAAATGAAAGGCAAAAATCGTCTGGCAGTTAATTTGTTAGAATGTTAGAATTCATGACAAAAATGTGATGAATTTGAAAACAATTAAAATTCTACCAGACTAATTTAACAGTATTTTTCTTTTTTATAAATTTTGCTATAAAAATCTGTCAAATGGCTTTTATTGATTTTCAACGAAATCTTATAAAATTTCCAATGTAAATTTAGAATACATGGCATAAAATTACTTGCCCCTGATAAGATTAAAACTGTATCTTGAATCTACCATAAATACGCAAAAATGTGTTTTGTAAATAATATAAAAAATTTATGTGTTTATAATTTGTTGCAAATTTACATTTCCATTTTGGTATATGGTCACTAAAAACAGCGTTCAATTTTCAATTACGCATAACTCACTCAATTTTAAAGATACAGTTATACAGGTTTTTTTAATGGTCTTCTGGGATGGAAAGGAAAAACTTTCTAACTGACCAAATTTGCATAGAGGGGTTGTATAAAAATTTAAAAAGTGTAACTTTTAAAAATTTATAGGTGGATTTTTTTTCTTACTGTAATCTTCTTTCCTATCTTATTTTGAACATTTTTTCAAATTACATCACCTACTTATCTCTAACGATTAAAGAATTAAAGCGCGTTTCAATCTTTTTGGGACACCCTGTATATATATATATATATATATATTATTTGGCTGTATATAAAATATTGATACTAAATTGTTTATGTAAAATGTATTTTTCAGTGTTTTACAGCTATGTTTTTAACTTAGCTAAATGAAAAAAACAAAGTTATAGATTAATATATTTGAATTTTAATTTAATCAATCTATATTTTCTTCATCACATGCATCTTCTTTATTTTATTTTGCATCATATTATCGTAAACATTTCAGTCATAACTTAATAATATTCAAAAATAATTAATGTAAATTTCTAATTGTTTTACTACAGATGTCTCTTGAAATGCCAGAAATGAAGCCTGCTAATGAATACTACACAACTGAAGATATGGTAAGTATTTGGATTGATTGTGACAATATTTTTAAATAGTAAAGATTATAGATTTTAAGATAGAATTTTGGCTGTACTTTTTCATGGTTTATATTATGTATATATAATGTATGCATCATTTTCACAGTATGTTATGTAGGAAGCTACGCGATAAATGATTTTATATAAATCAACTTCATAAGATATTCTTTTGCATCAGTTTCACTATTTAAAATCTGCTTGAATTTTTCTTCCTTTTATTTTCTTTTCAAACCTTTTTTTTTCCGTCCTTTCGCTTTTATTGTATTAATGCGCTTTCCCTGCACATTGTTATGGTATATCTAATATTTTTTTGTTTTGACTGAAAAATAATGGTTTTTATATTTTCAGTAGATGCGATTAATTTAATTGAGAATATCATTTGTTAACTTTAAATTAGATAATATGTGTTGGCCTTTTCAAGTAATAATGCAGAATTACATTGCCAAATGCCTTTTAAATCCTTAATTTCTGAAATGAATTATTAAAAATAATTTTTCGTCATGCTTTTCTTTAAAATCATTAAAAATTAAATATTAATGAGAAATAAGGCTTTTGGTATACATTTGGAAGATACATTAAAATTGTGGCACCCCTGTGGCATTGGTCTTATTCTAGACATTGGTCCAATGAGAGCAAATTTTGATATGATGGGATTTGTTGGAGTATTATGCTCTGAAAGGACATTCAAATTTGATGATTGAAAAACTGTGAAGTAACATTTTTTAACATTTAATGAAAGAATAGATTGTCTAAAATTCTGTGTCATCAGCAAATATTGTAAATCCTTTAAACAGCTCTGGTTTATCTTTTGAGTGTTATGCCACTGAAACTCTAAGAAAATCATCGTATTAAATTAGTGCATGTCTGCAATATGCCTTTAAAACATAGAGAAAATGTTTTGAAAGCTTTTGTTAAAAGGCATTAAAAGTAAACATTTATCATGTTTCCTTTTTCTTTCTTTCTTTTTATTTAGAGTCTTATTTTATACCATATATGTAATCTCCAATTACTCCCATGAGCTGAAAATTTATATATTTATTGGAGAGCTAACTAAAAAGTGGTCTCAGCCAGTTAAAATATATTCATTTATTAAATATTTTATTAAATATTTTAAATATTTAATATAATATTTTAAATATAATTAAATATTTAATTAAATATTATATATATATTAAATATAGATATATATTAAATATTTTAAATATAGATAATTTGCTTAAATAAATTCTTAAACCACTTAGTATTTTCTTATTCTATTAATAAAACTTTACCTGAATTTGTAAATTAACGACAGGTTTTTTACCTTTCTGGGGATTTTATAATGAATTTTGCAATTCCTACTTAGTTAAAAGTAATGAATGGGGGCGGGGAAGCTCAATAATAAATAATAGACTCAATTAATATTTGTAAGTACTTCATGTTGCAGAATGATCAGAAATGATGAGTATTGAATTTTTGTATTCATATGATGATTAGCTAGACTTTAAATTCAATATAAATTTAGGATAGGTACAGTAATCCATTATTACATAATGGTTTGAATTATTATTTTTTAAGGTTATTTAAGCTTTTATATGAAAGGATATTGCTTCTGTCCCCCCCCCCCCGCCCCCATTTTATGGTATGTATTGTAGATGTATTTGTGTTTTTCCTGTTTTACCTTGTGCTTTGGTGCTACAACAGGTGCTTCCTGATCCCCCAGGTGCAGTTCAAAAAGCCCAAAAAGAAGAAGAAACTGAAAAAAGTGTCTGTCCTAAAGGCCGACGACTTGCTTGCAGGAGATACTGCTGATGACAGAGATTTAGGATCTAGGTAGTATTATTCTCATTTTTCTTTTTAAATGAAAGGGGTAGAATCTATACAGTAATTATTTATATATAAAAGGTGATTTTTCTTGAATTTATGCTACCACTACTAAAAAGTTTCTATACTTTTGCTTATCTTCACATGCATCTTTTAAGGAAATGTTATGTTTAGCTTTAAAATTAAGTATGGTTTTTCAAGGTTTTCAGATATATGGAAAGTATTCTTTCATAATATTGAACAATTTTGACTGTTTGCCTTATAAGCATAGAAAAATGCTGATATTGTTCAGTTTGGTATTGAATTAGAGTAAGAGAATTTTCCAGGTATACCAATTTAATCTTTTGGAAGATTAGTTATTTCATTATAAGTGTTATCACATATAATATATTGATTATAAGTAAAGATAAATAAAAGCAGCTTTTCCCATTTATAAATATTACACTGATAATTAATATTCAGCATGCTCTTGGATTGTATTAGTTAATGCATGTATAAATTTTCATATTTGAATTTTTGGAAGTATCTAAGTATTTATATCTTGAGTTTTTTTATGTATTACCTTTTTTTTTTTAAATTTTTATCGTTTCATTTTATTTTTTAAAAATTTGGCATGAAAAAAATATATTTATTTTTTATTTTAATATAATCCTCTATTTAAGTATTTTTGCTATATAATTTTCTATAATTATTTTACATAATCTCTCCCTGCATAAAATGATTTTACTAACCGTTTTTTGTTTTCAATTTTTAAAATTATGTTTAATGTGAAGACATCATTATATATATTGTTTCCTGAAATTAATTCATTGATAACAATTATGTAGCTTGAAAACAGTTTTGTATATTTTTTAATATGACAATGTGATTTTTAGATTTGGGACAATAAATTGACTTATTATTAAAAAATACTTTTTATCAATTCAAACTCTAACCACCGGTAACTAACTGCAAAATTTGTTTTCTATTTGCCATTGTTTAGTTCTTATTTTTTTGGAGAAAAATGGTTTTGTGTGAAACCATTTGGTATTTAACTATGCAGATTAGAAATGGGTATGGTAACTATTCAGAAATTTTTCTTAATTTTTGAATATTTTTTTTTCAATTTATATATATATATATATTTGCGAACATTGAATCTCTAATTAATAAAAATTTTAAAGTTTAGAATTTCAGTTATACAAAAGATGGGTAAGTAAGTTGGTGTTGTCAAAGAATATAAATTACATCTGAATGATTTATTTCTTTAAAAATGACAAACAAAAAAAAATGAGAAAGTGGAGTAAGTGAAGTGTAACATAATTATATTCTTAAAGAAACCAGTAACAAACTTTTATTATAAAAATGCATATTGTGTTTGTAATGTAAAACTGTTACAATTTTAACTTAAGATGTTATCTGGACAAAAGGCAATATTTAAATGTAAATGTTATTTTTTAAATTTCTTATTTGGCTTTTCAGCATAACTGCCTGTCTGAATTCAAAATAAAATGTTTTTAAAAGTACATTGAACAGATTGTGTAGAAACAATTTCTTACGTGATGTTTTTATTATAGAAGACGTGGTAGAATAAGAGACATAGATATGGATGATGGTGAACAGGACACAAAGATTGGAATCCCTTTCATTGGGGAAGGTAAGTGTTTATTATCTTATTTATTAAAAATTTCAATAATAAAATTACAATAATTATATGAATTGTTTTAATCTTTGTTATAGAGATTGATACAAAATTAGACCTTTCCAATGTGAAAATAGAAGAAGACCAGGAAAAAGAATTGAACAGTGCTCTCAATAAAGCTAAAAAGCTCAAAGAACGTAAAGTAATGGCTTCAGCTCCAGAAAAGGTTTGTTCAAAATTTTCCTTTTCGCATGTAATTTGAAATTTAAAATGGAGATCTTTTTCTTCACCATTAATTTTAAACTTAGTTGATCCAGTTTATAATTAATATATTATCTTGAAAAATTTTGAATTTCAGTAATGGAGTGATTGAATGTTGTTTCATTTCTTTTGTGCTCTGAATACTACAAATTGTTTCCTGTAACAGAATATAAAATCTTTAAACCTGCTGTAAATTTTTAGTTCTTTTACGAATTCACCTAGATATAGTGCCTATGTGTGGGATACATTTTCAGAAGAAATAACTCAGATTTATATCCAAATTCTTTTTTTATGTTGAATTTCTTTTCTTTTCTTTTTCTTTTTTTTTTGTACAGTATGTTATTATTACTTTAGAGAAAGGACTCCTACAAATCTCCCCTTTCACCCTTAAAAAATTAATCTTTATGATAGTGTTTTTTTTTTTTTTTTTTTTTTTTTTTTTTTTTGTAGAAACAAATAGTATTTGAAAATATAGGCTCTTGATAGAATAAGGCTGCACATTGTTTTCCTTTCAAGCTTTAAAAAAAATCGTATTGTAGCTTTATCATTTTCAAACTAATTCTTATATTTTCATGTCAGAAATTTAAAAATGCAATTTAAGTACTAAAGCTTATGCAAATGTCAGTTATGTGAAATTTTCTGAAGCAGATGTCCAGTGTTTCTATTATGTCTTTTATCTTTCATTTTTTTACAAAATCACTAGCTAATTTAAATTTAAGCAAAAATTCTTAGTATGATTAAAGATAAAGTCATAAATAATCTCAAAACAGTATGACTCAAAAAGAAATTGCTCTTACACTAAAATGCAGCATCATATATTTAAAAAAGTTTCCCAATTTTACTGAGATACCATTTGTTTCTAGGTTATTGAAATATTAAACAGTGTAAATGGTAGCAATTTGGATTCCCCGAAAGTTTCCAAGAATGCAGTGAATATTGAACTGAATTCAGTTGCTGAATTTTGTCGTACTTTGGGAGAAATACCAACTTATGGAATGTCTGGAAATCGAGAAGAAGAAGCTGAGGATATGATGGTAATTAATTTGCATTTTAATTAATATTTTTTACTCAACGAATGTTTTACGCTTAATATAATAAAATATATAAATGATTGTTTTCCTATAATTGAGTCAAAAATTAGAAAATATGCAAATTTTTGTCATAAAGTATTTATGGTTTTGATGACCATTATGATTATTTTAATTATTTATAAAAAAAATCATGGAAAAAGTTGTATTTGAAAATTGAGAGTATTTTTTGTTAATAACAAAAAGGAGCTAAATTTAAAAACTTGGATGTAAATGAAATTCATCTTGTATTATGAATTACAAAATCTGTTTTCTTTATGAAAACTTCTTTTTTGAATAAATTATGAAGATTGATATTGCAGTTTAAAAAAAATTATACTTTTGTTAAGAGCATATTAGTTTCAATCATCAAGTACTGAATATATATATAAAAAAAAAAAAAAAAAAAAATTGCAACAGCTTTGTTGATGAATGTCAGCAAAATAAAATTTAGCATTAAATTGAATTGCTTTCTTGGATTACTAATTTTCTTTTGAAATTACATATTTTCAATAAATAACTCTTTGCCTGAATAATAATGAAAGATGCAGAATATCATGTATGCTACATATCATATCCCGTAAAATTGCAAACCCTGTAAAAAAATGTTCTTTAGTGATCCCCCAAGGTATTTCAGTGGTTTATGTTTGATGTTTAGTGGCTATATCACATATTTTCCTAACCAGCGGGTGACCGAGCTCCGCTCTGAGAAAACAGGTATCGAAGCTAACTCGAAGATTTAAATTTTCAATTCTGATTTATCAAAACAATACATGCCATAAGAAAATTTGTGAAACCATTGGTGAAAAGATAACC
>JAPMOQ010001863.1:0-20788 GCA_026543055.1 Argiope trifasciata | reverse complement strand
TCTATTTGGAAAGCGCAAATGTAGCTACAACTAAAATACAAATGAATCTAAATTAATTAACAAAATAAGACAACTGAATCAAAACAATAATCAATAGAAAAAGAATCCGGACTGAAAACTTCGTCAAGGGCTGTAGTATAGGCAGTTATAATTACTAAATGGGGAAGCAATTTTTCAGATACCTAAAAATTATCCTAAGTAAAATTGAAGAAGAAGATTGCTTTGTCATTAATAATAAAAAAAAGTTTGGGATTTTTTAAAAGATAACAAAATTTATAAAATTAATACTTTGGACCTTCAAAATTTATATACCAAACTTCCCCATGAGAAATTAATAAATGACCGTACTTTTATATATGACGAATATTTAAATGAAAATGTTTATTAATAAAATAACTGGCGGATTTTATGCAATTTTAATATTATCCGGAAATAATGTTTTCAATGGTATTGATTTTTATAAACAAGTTAAGGGTATTCCAATTTGTACAGCTTTCTCAAGTGCTTTAGCCAACATTTTCCAACATTATTACGAGAAAAAAAAATTAATAATTACTTGATAAACGGATGAAGATTTATTGATGATTTAATTTTGATTAACTTAGATAATACCAATATTGTTACTAACTGCTGTCCTAAAGAATTAACTTTAACAGAAACAAATAAAGATCATCTTGAAGCTACTTATCTGGATTTGAGGATCGAAATTGCTAATGATAAAACAATAGTCGGTATTTATGATAAAAGAGACGAATTCAAATTTAATATAATTAAACTCTGTAATTATCACTCTAATCTTAACTCTAAAATATTCAAAAATTTAATTTTCTCACAATTCAATAAAATAAAAACAATTTGTAATAACAAAATTTCTTTTATAAAATCAACAAATTGTTTTATTAAAAATTTAAACAATAATGATTTTCCCAAAAACTACTGCAATATCAATATTTTAATAAAAAAAGAAATAATGAAATATTTGTGAAATAGATGGCGTTAATAAACCACGTTTATCTTTATTTACACTGTAGTATTATTATTAGAAAGGAAGAACGGTTGTTGTTCCTGTAGTGGATAGGTCTGTATAGACTTTTTTGTTTTCTTAATTTGAGTTATTAATTGTGGTTGAATTTTCTTATGTAGTTTTACTTTTTATATATATTTTTGTTTCACTTGGTGATGTTTTTTAATGTTTTGCATTGTTTTTGTCTTTTGCTGTTTCAATTGGTATGTCTCTTTTGCCGTAATTTTCGGGTCACGAGGTGTCAATACTGTTGACCCTTGTTCACCGATGCCTCACAGAAAAAAATCCCTTATTTGGAATCCTTGCTTGAAAGTGACCCTTGACGAAGTTTTCAGGCCGAATTCTTTTTCTATTGATTATTGTTTTGATTCAGTTGTCTTATTTTGTTAATTTATATATATATATATATATATATATATATATATAGATTTAAAAATTATAAAAATGATTTCTATTGATTTATAATTTTCCATATTAATTATTT
This sequence comes from Argiope trifasciata, assembly GCA_026543055.1. Lineage (NCBI taxonomy): Eukaryota > Metazoa > Arthropoda > Arachnida > Araneae > Araneidae > Argiope > Argiope trifasciata. The sequence continues at coordinate 19,280 of JAPMOQ010001863.1, read as the reverse complement.
TCCACGAAATTTTTCGAAATTATTCTTCAAAACATTAAATGTTAGTGGATTGGTAATTTTGGTTACTTGTAAACTCTTTAAAGAGGAAATATACTATTAAATGTAGGCCTTAGTTTTAAATTTTGAAATCGTCAAATTTAATATGAAAATGTTAAAATTGCTGTCCGTAAATTGCTCATGTTGATAGGAATCATTGAGTGAAAAAAAAGAAACCAGCAATATTAATATAATAAGTAATTGCCAAAAATAATAGCTATTTTCTTGATAAATTGCATGTCACTCAGAATGCAACGACGTACATAATCAATCCAGATGAAGGTGAAAAAAGGGAACTGAGTCTAAATCATTATCATGATAGGTGATTTCTGGTTAAAAGCTTAATTTTTCACTTTTTATTTTACAAAGACAACATTTAACAATTTTACATATTTATTTATTTACTTTACATTAGACAAACTAAGACTCAGTCTTTGCAAGATCATATTTTTAATTCAGAAATTTTAAATTGTTAATTTATTGCTCTTTTAGATAACCATTGATTTATTTTCAACGTTTGTTAAAAATATATTCGATACAATTATCAAACATACAAATTCGATACAATTACAAAAATATATTCGATACAATATGTTTTTGTTGAATAAATATTAATTATACAAAAACTGAATAATAGACATTTTTGTGAGCAATTTCGAGAGATGATTTTAACTGCACTTCAAGTTAATATAATCCAAGACCTTTCTGAAAAAATAGGTTCGTTTCACTTTTGTATTCAGCTTGAAGGAGAGTTCTGTCTTATGTAAAAAAAACTATTTCTATTGTTCTGTTTGAAGCACTTTGAAAACAGCAGAAAAGTATTTGCGGCTAGGTATGGAATGCTTTTAGCCTGAACTTCAGAAACACGTATGACATCATAGTTAAATATTGCTTTATGTACCTGGCCTTGTATTCTTTCATTTTGTATTCTACTCGTATATGCAGTAATTTTCCTATTATTCTTCAAGTATGTACGCTTTCAGTGTAGTTCAGACAAGTTTCAATTATAAATTAGAGCTAAAAATTATTATTCTCAATCGTGTCCATTTTAGTTTTTTTAAAAAAAATATTTCAATTAAGGCAAGCATGGAGTTGCATCTTGTGATAAATAATTGCTAAAAAATAATGTGATAGTTCAATATTATTGTCGGTAAATCGATTCCTCATGATTTCCTTCAAAAAAATGTTTTAAAGCATCAAACTGTGATATGAATTAGCACCCTGTTGTGTAACCTATCTTTTAGGCTTCCAAAATTATTTGCTGATTTCCTGATTACGTTAAATTTATCAAGCTTCATTATATATAAGATGCCAAGATAATTTACAATTTCGGTGGGTTAGGGATGGTTTGCATATTTTACCTATTCACTGCATGGAGTGTAAAATTAAATACCTCCACTAAGTACTCATTTGTTATTTTAATAACATTACATATAATTTGTTTAATGTGCAAAGAAATTTTATTAATTAAAAAATAATCAGATTTGAAAAATAATATATCTAGAAAATTTAATTAGCCGCCTTCAGAGTTCAACTGTTTATGCGGAAAATGCAATTTCAAATGAATTTTTATGCTTACATTTAATGCTTATAAATCCCTCATAAATTTTTCATATGCATAAACCTGTGATAGACATTAGAGCCATATTGATCTTACACTGGTTCTGTTTATTTATCAAATGAACCGTATTAATATAGTCCAGTCTCATGACATCATCTCACAGATAATAAATGTTTTCTTTATAGTTTTGCAATCTATGAAAATTTACTGGTTAAATATTTAATGAAATAATGAGAATAGTTTGAATTTTATTACAAAAAGAATACTGTTGAACGTTATCTAAAATTCAGGAAAAAATTGCATTTCAAATAAATTTCTAAATTGGCATATTTTTAAAATTTTAAACATAAAAATTTCGTGAATTGTCGCTCAAAAAATGTCGAAATCTATTAATATTCAATTTATGATACCATTCTTACCCACCAAAATATATTCATACAAAACTCGGTTGCTCTAGGTCAATATGCCATGATCAGTAGAACTATAATATCCATGCAAGTAAAAACGCATGCATTCTTCTTTATTATTTAGTAGTCGCATTATTTCAAATAAATATAGTCATTAAAAGTAATATTTGTTTTCAATGTTTGTCTAAAAAATTGAATGCCAAAGATTTCTCCACAATATAAAGTCACAACAAATATTCGAAGAATGATGTACCCATAAGGGTTTGCCAGAAATATAATATGCAAATCGAGTTTATTTACAACCTCCCATTATTAGGACATACAAATAAATATGAATAATTGCATTGCCACGAAAAGATAATTTTACTAATAGGCATTTCAAATCAGATTAGATTATGGTGCTCCCTATGTAGAAAATTCTTGTTAAAAGCCATAGTGTTACAAACGCCAGTAAATTTTTACCATTTTGTCCATTCATTTCTTTATTCTCAGTAAATTATAATTTTTTATGAAAACAAAATAAAAAAGAAATTTAAATTATAAAAACTGTTGCCACGCAAAACTAAACTAAAACTAGTTGAGTGGCTAAATACACTGATGGAAAAAAAATCCCAACACTAGGAAGGAGCTGTGCTAGATAAACGAAATTTGGTAGGCGTGTTTATACATCTGAAAGATGACGTCGATTCAAATTGCGAGCTACGCGCGTAAGTGTGGCGCTAGTAGCGACACTATGAGCATGCAAATGAGGCTTGCTTTAAATAAGCGCTGTAAGGTTCGTGATCGTTATTTACAGTTGAGATTTGACGTAGTGGGTTAATGTTTGTCAAGGATGCCTCTGAGGAGACGAAGAAGACATTATCAACAGCTCACTGAGTTTGAACGAGGTCGTGTTGTAGGACTACGAGAATGTGGGTTTTCTTTCCGCGATATTGCTGAAAGACTTGGCAGGAATGTATCCACTGTGCATGAGTATTGGCGGCAGTAGTCAAGGAGAGGTACTGCCTCAAGAAGAACAGGTCTCGGGCTGCCACGTGGTACTACTGAGAGGGAAGACTGTCGTATTCGGCGTATGGCTGTGGCTAATCGTACTGTGTATGCAGCTGAAATTCGAGCTGCAGTTGACACCACAGTGACACAACGAACTGTTACAAATCGGTTACTTCAAGGACAGCTCCGATCCAGATGCCCTGTACAGTGCATTCCACTGACTCCAAACCACTGCCGTTTGCGACGTGAGTGGTGTCAAGCTAGAGCTCATTGGAGGACGGAGTGGAGATCTGTTGTGTTTTCTGATGAAAGCCGGTTCTGCCTTGGTCGCAGTGATAGCCATTTGTTGGTTAGAAGGAGGCCAGGTGAACGCCTGCTAGTGACCTGTCTGCGGCCTAGACACACAGGGCCTACCCCTGGAGTTATGGTTTAGGGAGCAATTTCGTATGACAGCAGGAGCACTCTCGTGGTTATCCCACGCACCCTGACTGCAAATTTGTACGTCAGTCTAGTGATACAACCTGTTGTGCTGCCATTCATGAACAGCATTCAAGGGGGTGTTTTCCAACAGGATAACGCTCGCCCTCAAACCGCTGTTGTAACTCAACATGCTCTACAGAGTGTCGACATGTTGCCTTGGCCTGCTAGGTCACCGGATCTTTCTCCAATCGAGCACGTATGAGACATCATTGGACGACACCTCCAGCGTCATCCACAACCAGCATTAACCGTCCCTGCATTGACCGCCAAAGTGCAACAGGCATGGAACTTCATCCCACAAACTGATATCCGACACCTGTACGACACAATGCATGCACGTTTGCATGCTTGCATTCAAAATCCTGGCGATTACACCGGTTACTAAGGTACCAACATTTCGCATTTGAAATGGCTCTTCTCGCCGATGACTCTACCTGTGATCTTGAAACTTTAATCAATTAAATATGTTACCTAGACAAATATATTCCTAAAATTTCATTACTGTACAATAATTTTTTCTTGGTGTTGGGATTTTTTCCATTAGTGTATATACATAAGTGTTTGACATATGGTTCTCTTTCAAGGCAGTCATTGAGTAAAAGAAAGCTTTTTTTCCTAGTTGATGCATCGAAAATTACCTTAGTTGTTGAAACTAGTAACTATTAAAATTTCCTTAGTCTTACCTTAGTTGTTGAATTTTCCTTAAAAATTTCTCTATGTGGCAGTAATAGCCAGGTTTAGATAATTCTTCAAGTGGCACCTTTTTAATTATATTTTCTTTCAACTATTCCTAGAACAGCATATTATATGCATCATATTTTCCTTCCAATTTTAACTTAGTAGTTGTTCTTTCTAGTCTTTTGTCAGCTATGTTTCTATACTCAGGAAGAATTTTATCATGTAGCCATGGTAATTTCCTTCATATCTTCCTTCATCATCTGTTCTTAAATTTGCAATAACATGATCGCTTACGATCTTATCAATTTCATTTTTAGATTTCCATTCAAAGGGATCTCTAATGCCAATGGCTTCTAATTCCCAGAGATTTCTGATTTCTTCATTGTTTATCAAGTGGGAAGTAACTACGGCGAATATTACTACTTTAACAATAGAATCTTTACTTCCAGACGTTTTCGATTTTCCTATCAAAACCCATACGAGCAATGTTTCTTCAGCAAAAATGTCTGTTCTTAATTTCTGTATTTTCTTAGTATAAATATTTCCTGCAAAGTCTGAGCCTATCAAAAGATCAATATGTGTTATGAATTCCCTTTTCAGCTAATTCTGACATTCAAGGACCTTTCTGTAGACTAGGTATAGATCCAGAAATTATATGCTGATCTAAAACAGAAATTTTGCTACTATAACCGATTTGTAGATTCTCAACATTGATTTTATAACATTTATGATTCAAATCAGAGGTTCTTTCTCCAAAAACAACTATGAGCTTCTTCTTATAGTCCTAAAGATTCTACTATTGATTTTAAAACATAGGAGTATTCAGACAAAACTGATGACGAATGACTGTTTGAAGAATAAACGAACTGCAGGTAGCTCCGAAAACTTCTCTGAGATGTCTGAAAATTTGAGTTTCTTTACTTTCACTATCCTTACACCACAGAAATCGCAGTTAGTCCCGATTTTTATCGGCAATGTTTATCTGTAAAAAAGCCCTTTTTATGTCAGATAAAATACCAACTCTTTTTTCGCTAAGTCTCACTAACAATGATGGTATTAATTCTAAGTTGGCAGGTCCTCAAACAGATTAACATTAAAACTTTATATGTCTTAATGGAGATCGCTTTTTGATTTTTCAAGCAACAGTTGCACTGAAACTTGATTTTCACTTTCGCACCTCACGAAAATGACTGTTGAATAAGACAATTTAGATGCATAAAAAAAATGTATTATGGCTAATTGATACACCGTTGTCAATAGACATATATATTGGAATTTCTACTAATTTCAAGCGATAAAGATCCTTCAACCTCTTCTGAAAATTTTCAGCTGCACCTTTTGGTAGTTCATCATCTCAACCGAGCCTTGACTTTCAGCTTTCCTGTAGAAGTAATTTGGGATACAATGTTACAGGACAGCAAAACCCAATTGAATCAAACATTCTTTGTGCTATAGAAAGTAACTTTATTCGTGTAAATGGTTCCGTCATATCAATACTTAAATCAATTTCACAAGATAAAGAGTCATTTTTACGATTCCACAGTATTCCCAAGACATATTGAGATATTTCAGAAGTTCCCAGCCTCTCAATTTAAATTTGGCATTTACCATGAGCTGTGTAGAATTGGTATATACAGAATTCTATAAAATTCTGAGTTTCAGTCTCTATGTCTAATGAACTGATTTAGTTATCAACATGAAACGATCTCAATAACTTTTCTGCGATTTCTTATCATTTGTAGAATCATACATTCCAGAAGACATTTTAAAAGTTTAGCTGAGTAATTTTATAAATGAAGAAAAATCATATACTGCAAGACTGGCCCAGTTTTTAAATTTTTGAAGAGCTGAGGTACAGGAAGAAGAACGGATAACTCTTGCAAAGACAGGTATGAAGCAATGTAATTTCTGCGGATAAATTTATAAAGAATGAAAAGACATTATTATACCTACTGCGAGCAACTTGTTTTTCGGAGCAAAAGAAAAAAAGAAGCAATAATATAATGAATTGTGTATTTTCTGTAAAATCCCATCAAAGTAAAAATTGCTGCAAGTCACAAATTTAAGCAAGGGTGAAAAATTGAAAATTATGAAAGAGCAAAATTGTTGTTTTATGTGTTTAAAAGCAAACCATTCAGATAAAAAATGTAAAAGTAACGTTTGATACATGTTTTGTGGTAGGTAACATTACTTAGTTTGCTGTCCAGAATGTGAAAAAAAAATCGGAAATTACTGTCGAGAACAAACAAGAAAATTGTGAAAGTAGCACTCTTTCATCAACTGATTCTTCAGGAAGGGTTTTGCTTCAAACTTTAGTGGTTACCATCCAACATGAAGAAAAGAGGTATCATCTACGAGCTTTGATCAAAACTGGTCGAAATATAAAGTTACCTTCTAGATTCAGGGACTTTGAACTTTAAAATATATTAGGTTGGTGCGTATGAAATGTCGGATTCTCTTTACATGCGGACGTTTGTCTCCCTGTTTTCGTTATACTTTTGTCTTTGGCATAACCTCATTCATAGTCGTATTGTCCATTGCCAGAGACTCATTTCAGCTAAATAGGTTTTCTCGAAGGTCTTCCCTTTTGTTATTTATTTTGAGTTTATTGCCGATATGAATTCTGCCGACATTCGCGTCATTTTCTTATATGAGTACAAACTTGGTAATAGTGCTGCAAAAGCTGCACGCAACATAAACCAAGCGTTTGGGGAGAATACGGTTAACGATCGGAAAGTGCAGCGTTGGTTCGAAAAATTTCGGACTGGCGATTTTTCACTGCAAAATGAGCCGCGCGGAAGACCCAAAACTTCTGTGAAGAATGATGACCTGAAGGCTCTAGTGGAAGCGGATCCAGCCGTATCCACGAGGGAACTTGCTATCAGGATGAAAGTTGACCATACAACGATATTGAGACACCTTTCTGAGATTGGCAAGGTTAAGAAGATGGGTACCGCACGCACTGACAGAGCGAAATAAGCTGGAACGAACTGGAATATGAAGTTTTGCAGCATCCACCATATTCACCGGATCTCTCGCCGACCGATTTTCATTTTTTCAAGCATTTAGAGCTGTTTTTAAGGGGCAAACACTATGAAAATGAAGACAGTCTAAAAAACTCGATATCAGAGTTTATTAATTCTAAAGACCAAAATTTTTTTAAGACAGGCATCTACGCTTTAAAATCTCGTTGGGAGAAGTGTATTGAAGCGAATGGAGCATACTTTGATTGAATAAACAGCTTTTGAAGAAAGATATGCAGTTTTATACAATCACTTAAGAATCCGACATTTCATACGCACCAACCTAATAGATTTTAATTTAAGTCCGGGTCACCATATGTAAGATGCAACAGTAAATCAACAGTTTATCATTTTGTTTATTCATTTCTTTATCATCAGCAAATTTTAATTTTTTATAAAAATAAAGTCAAAAGCAAACTTAAATTATAAAAAGTGTTGCCATACAAAACTAAACTAAGACTAGTTGAGTGACTAAATATATACATAGGTGGCTGTACTTGACACAGTGATATGATTTATTTATGCTTTGGAAATCAATAGAGATATTACAGCGGCATCACAAGTGAAGAACCAAATATGTTGTGAGCAATTTGTGAAAACACATATTAATTGAGGGAACAGAAAAGAATCAACGATTGCATTTCTTCGAATTTTTTACGGGAGTTGTCACAGCAATTTTGTATAGATATGTCCGATAAATAATGTTTGATCTTTCCCGAATATCTGTTGGGAGTGTGTATAGAAGAGAATGTATTGACCTTTATTGCCCATGGTATGAAAAAATATATTAATCTATTTAATGAGTTAAACCTTGCCTTGTGTAGACTTTATATGTCTTTTGAAATTTTTTGAAAAAATCCTGATGAGTTCTTCAATTCCTTCTGAATGAATATTCAGCTGTTTAAAACCATCACATCAAGCATTACTTATAAGATTATGTCACAATATACTTAACTGAGACTCTCTGTACCTCTTTTCGAAATGCAAGTTCTGTTTAATTTTGGCGAATTTTTTTATTATGAAATTAAAAGAAATGACAACATTAAAGATAATTAAAGACAATACGAATTTCCAGCTCTAACAATTTAGCAGTCGTTACTTTTTTTCACATACACTAAGCAAATCCTCCTCTTATTCTTCTCAATTTATTTCTTATTATTTTTTGTCTGGAAATTTTCATCCGTAGAAGATATACTCTAATTAGATGAGTTGATAAATATCTGAATGAGTTTCTGCATGAGGCTCTGAATATTTTTGAAACATTTATGATCTTTGGTATTAGTGACCAGAAAGTGTTCTTCTATTCCTCTTGAATAGACTACACGAAAGATCATCTGTGAAAAATTAGGAAAACAATTGCATATGTCATCGACAAAGCCATTGTCATTCTAGATTTTCTTTGTATTTGTATCGTTCATTTATTACTCATTTTGTATAATGGGTTCATCTGGTGTTTTAAATATTGTTACGTTGCTTGATATCGCTATATAGTATACAATATCTTCCATCGTTTGGACATTGTGATATCATTTTTATATGTATATGTGTTAATGTTTTCTATATATAATTTTCAATTTAATCTCTTGAATTTATAATTGATTTATTTACTGTTTAGTTTAAATATTTTATTTTAGTCAAAGAAATATTCCCTTAATAACTTCTCAAATTCTAATGAAGATTGTAAACCTTTCAATAAATAAATAATGGTACTTGCCCTTCAATCTTCAAGGTCTTGCAACTTTTTGAGTAGGCGGGTCGTTGTGAGGCAGACAAGACAAATCTACTAAGCCTATATAAAAATTATTTTGAGAGTGAGTTTAATTTTAGTATAAAAAGAATCAGTTTATTTCTTAATATACATGCACATTTTCGATTACAAATCTCATTTTTGATAATTTTTTCCTTTTTGTATTTTCTATTCGCAACAATGGTTAAAAATAAAACTACAATGCATAAACGTACATTTTTTTCTAGGTTTTATGTGCGTGTGACTATTTTTTCACATCTAACAACAAACTTCTACAAAAATTATCGGAAACACGAAGCAGGAAGAAATCTTGTTCAAGAGATTTGTACATTTCAACTGATGGTATCTTTTCATCGGTACTTCCTACTGATACCATTGTTAGACATCGAATCCAATTGTTCTTATTATTAGTTACTACTGGCGACATCATCTTTTTCTCATAACCGATGTCTCTAATCCTGGAGAACTTTTACGTTTCACGAAACAAAGTGTAGGAAAGTGTTCAATCTATATCTAAAATGATTCCATCTATTGTTCTGGGATTTGTAACGCCTCGGTGGAAAATAGATTTGATGACAAATCACACTTATTAGCTCGTAGGTTATATTGGTTCAACGTTATTCAGACAAAACTGGGTATCTGTACTTCAAGAAGATTTTTATCCCAACTGGAAAATAAAGTTAAAATTCCTCCCATTCGATCTCAATGAAAGCCATGAGTAATATTTTTATCGTTGGTCATTATTGAAACTCCTTTAACCAGTTTCACTAATAAACTAAACTAAACCACTCTCAACGATAGGCGAACGTGAATTGAATATTCTTCTATAAAACGGAAGGGTATTCTTTATTTTCTAAATGTGATAAGTTTTAAATCACGAAAAAATCATTTTCAGTCTCATGTAAATAATATGGGAAGAATTAACATTTTTCGGGAACTGTATGAAGGATATGAATTTCTAAACGATTTTTTTTTGTTTGCCGAATATATTAATTTTTCCGAAGATATTCTATATGCTATTTTTTGATAAATGAGATGAATAGTGCACATTCCCTTCTAAGTTTTCTTAATAGATCATTTTTGTATTAAATGAGTAATACTATAACAATCTCAAGATCCAAATGTATCTACAAATTATAGCTATTTTTATAAATTGTTGCTATTTTATTCATATTTGTTTCGATGCTTAAAATATTCAATATGTTCATTAATATATGAATTTCTCTTGCTGTTTATTGAAGGAAATGCGTTTTATGTCGTTTTGACACGTATATAAAATTATTATAATCAAATTCTAAAGAAAATACTTCAATAAATATATTGGAATAAAAACAAAAAGATATTTTGAGAAAAAATTTAAGAAATATTCATGAGCTGGAATTAGAATAGATTTGTATTTTCTGAGTTAAAAAATACCATGCATCAAAGTGATGTAACTCTAAATTCTACGTACAAAGAATCGAATCTTCAAAATTATTATTAAATTTTTTTCTCGCTGAACAAGCTTGTGTTCTGAACTTGAGTGAGACTTTAAACTTAGAATCTTAAATTAATAATAAATTTAATTAAAAGTTGTTCCAGTTTTAAAACAATTTTTAAAAACATACTTTTATTGATAGAATATCTACTAAAAGTATACTTTAGTATAATAATGCAATAATAATGATTCATGCAGTTCGACTTTCTTCTTTAAATTTTAGAATCCTTCTTCAAAAATCATTATCGGAATTATTCATTTCTCTCAAACAAGAGTCTATTAATAACTCATTTAGAATTAAAATTCCTATCTTACTACCTGAAAATGAACGCGACGACTTAATTAATAAATAAAAACAAGAAAAAAAGGATTAAAGAAAATCAAAAGTTCGAGAGATGAAAAATTCGTAAGAGAAAACCACTGAAAAATAGGATTTTAATCTAATATACAGATCTTTTTTGAAAAAAAAAAATAGTCTTTGTATAGCTTGCTGAGATGCATGCAGTAATTCTGGCAAACATAATGTAGTATGGCATATTACTCTAATATCCTATTTTTAAGCAACGTAAGACACTTTAGAATCAATTGCATAATTCTGAGCAGCTTTCAGATGACCAGAATAAAACTCGAGCTGGTACTTAATTTTTAAACTTCTGCGTTACATCGGAGGATTGAGTTTACTCCTGATAAATTTAATTTACAGGCAATGTAGACGTTAGAGTACATCAGGCCAGCTTAAACGACAATTCTTCGGTGAAATTAGTCCTAGAATCAATGACACTTGTACCCTGGAACTCAGACATTAAAACAGGTAATCGCTCACAGAATTTTGATTTTTTTTAAAAATGTATTCAATACTTAATTTGCAAAATTTGAATCTAAAATGTGTGAGATAAGTAATAGTTTATTACTTGATTGCTTTAACTGCAAATCTGATGCAAATTTATTTTTATATTGATTGGATAATTAATTTGTTTTGTGTTTTACTGTAAATCGCTTGGTAATAAATATTATCACTATGTGATTGATAACATTTATCAAAGGTTTTTTTTAAATCATTAAATAAATTTAATAATAATTAAAACTTTCTGCATTTATCATAGTAAAAATTTTGCTGCATTTTGATTAATCAAATATTGGCAGAAAATAATTTTAAGTATTGTTTTATTATTATTATTATTAAAGCTTTCTTCAAGATCAAGCTGTAATAGTCAATAAGTTTTCTGGTGCTAAAATCGAGAAAACCGCAAAATGATTTTGATGTACATTATGAGTGGACACTGAACCTATTAGAAATTAGTTATAATCAAAGAATAGTTCATATGTTTACAAAATAAACATTTTTCTTAAACATTTTGCAATTAGTTCCGATCAACCCTGCAATTTAAATTTGCTATTTCTTATTGGAATATTATGGCAAGATTTCAACTTTATTTTCATAAAATAGACAATAAATAGACAATACCAGATAAATTCTATAAATAAATATGAGAGAATAAATATAGAAAAATTATTATTTTCTCTATATTTTCTAATGAAAGAATACAATTAATATAGGAATAGCAATGGAAGTATTAATATTCTTATTTGTGGAATTATAAATATTCTTCATTGGATTTAGAAGACCACTACCAAACCCAGAAGCACATTTAATTCCTCTGAACATACTTAATTGTATGTATATGGCATAACAAAGAGATTTATAAATTTGAAAACAATAGCACATTAGTTTTTTAATCGAAGGCTTAAGGTTGTGCGGAAAGTAATATTTTTGGAATGACAAAGGCTTGGTTTTTACAATAACATGAATTAAAACCACAACCACACAATTAAATATAAGGAAACTTTTCAATAACTTGACTAACAGTATTGATGACATAACTTTTTGTCGTAAGCAGGAAAAAAAACGTGATGTTTGCATTTGTATCTTTTTTATTATAAAATCGTGAGGGCACTAAGGGGCCTTAAACGTCATTGTTTTTCTTTTAAGGACTGACTTGTTTATTCTGTTTTGAATAAACTCGAGATTCTATATGTTATTCATGGAGTTGGTGCATTGACTTATGTAGAAAACAATGTCAGATTGCACGTACTAGAGGAAATGTGTTTCTCATTTAAACCAAAAATAGGAAATAAATGTAAATATTATGATCTAAACCAAGGTTTCTTGAACTTTTGCTATTCGAAAATAAGGCATTAACTGTTCATAAATCAAAGAAAATTAATTCCTCTCAGTTGCTTAACATGCTTGTCATTGTTTCCAGCCAAGTGTTTAAACTTCCAAAATCCTTATACTAAAGAACTGATGAAATTTGAGAAACCCTGCTCTAAAACGCCCAGCAAATTATTGTAACGTTTGTCAGTGCTAATGGCTACACGAACATTTGAAAATTTTCTTCTTGTAAAACAGAGTCTATTTTGAAATCATATAATATTTTTGAATGGGTCTACTGAACTTGAACTATTGTTAGATGATAAGTATGATACGTCAAACGACATCTACCCCTACAAACTTCCAAACCCACATCAGCTGAAAACTTCTTACCTTAGTTATTAATTAATTGACTAATGAGACTAACACAGCGCTTTGAAATTGCCTAATGATTATTATCATGTGAAAACATGATATTGTTTTCGCTTGAGGTTTATGGAGTCTTGAAATGCTAAGGAAACAAATTGGCTATTTATCCCTTTTTTGATTTTGGAGCCGGCTTTAACAGTATAGCTTTTGAAACATCCGTAATCTGCCATAGTAGACGTTGGATATTTTAAAAGCTTTTTCATTTTGGAGTCTGCTTCCACAATGTAGTTTTTCCATTATCTGTCTTCTGATAATATAGTTTAATTTCACTATATAGCTTTTGAAATATCTATAGTCTGCTAATATGGTATTTCCCTTGGAAATCACAGTGTTATTAACCTAACTCGCGCAACGTCTTTTAAAAATAAAAATTAGACATTAAAATATTGTTTGTTTAATCGATAAAGATTGTTATTACTGGGTTACTTCAACTAATTAAAAATCATTATTCGAAAATAATGTAGAAGGTTTGTCACATATTGCGATTTATGGCCAACTAAAGTTACAACTTTATTTCCAAATTATAAATTCTCTGAATTCTTACGAATTATCTTAATTAATTTAAATCATCAACCATTGTAAACCAGCCAGGGACTATCAGATTACGCATGTGTCAATATTTAGAAAAACGATGTGTTTTTTTTTCTAATTAATTCTAATTTTAATCTAATTTTTTTCTAATTTTAATCTAATTTTTTTCTAATTTTAATCTAATAATAATCTAATTTTAATCTAATTTTTCAACTAATTAAAAAGGGTTATTCGAAAATAATGTAGAAGGTTGTCACATATTGCGATTTATCGCCAACTAAAGTTACAACTTGATTTCCAAATTTTAAATTCTCTGAATTCTTACGAATTGTCTTAATTAATTTAAATCATCAACCATTGTAAACCGGTCAGGGACTATCAGATTACGCATGTGTCAATATTTAGAAAAACGATGTTTTTTTTTAAAGTTTTCCTAATTGATTTAAGCTATAAATCTGTATAAACTGATTTGAAACAATCACGAGATTTCCCTCTCTCTCTCTCTCTTTATATATATATATATATATATATATATATATACATATATAATCAACTTAATAAATAACTTTAAAAATAATAAGATTCTCACATGATAACTTAAAATTAGTTATAGTAGATTTCATTTTTGTTTTATATATTTCATTTTCTAATTCAATTGTCATCTAGAATAACTATTGTGCTTAATTTTATTTTACGCGAAACCATTAGAGAAAGGTTTTTGATTTCACTCTATTTTTTATAGTTTTGTTTGATGGAGTTTATTGAAGCAAGGACATAAAGCTAACAATCGATTCGTGTTTAATTGTTTTACATTTATTTATTTCTTTGAAATTCCACTAGATTTGACATTTTAAATGCAGACTGGATTTCACATGGTTTTCTGTCGTTAATAAAAAAGGGAACATGATTATTTGGCATGAATGCATTGGTTTGTGGTTAAATGGTTAAGCCGATTCATGAAACAGTATATTTTCTTTTATTTTCTAATTGATACTAACGGAAAAAACCTATGGCTCTGGTGTTCTTTCGATTACAATAACACAAAATTCGACTATTGCTTTGAAGTGATTTCTCACATTTTTTCTTGATTCTTTTCAAACGGCTTTTATTTTTAAGACAAATCTTGCAATATGGTATGAAAGCTGTTAGTTAGCAGAGAATGTCTTATTATCATGAATAGCAATGATTTCCTAAAACTTTTCCAATAATATTTCTTAATAGTTCTTTATTTATTACTTCCTAATTGCTCTAAACGATCTTGAGTTTCCAGTATCCTAGCACAAAATTAGAAACGTTGCTATTATTTTATTTTATTTTATTTGTAATGACTCCATGCATTAAAAAAAGAGCTGATATGCGGAAACTAAATGAATGAATTTAAAAATCGAGGAAAAATGCATCAAAATATAAAATAACGGGTGATGCATAAAATACTTGACTAAAGCATATTTAATATAAGAAATGATTTTTTTCTAAAATATAAGTTTAATAGGAAAAAAATGAATTACTTGATTTATAATAATAGATTTACAAAAGAAAATTAATATTACATTTATTAACTGTTTAAAAAACAATTTTTTAATCATTTATACATTAATTAGGATTTTTAAATAACTTCAAAATTTTGAAATGCGAAGTTAAACAACCGCATTAAATCTTCAGATGGCTAAATATCTTACATATAAGGATTAATACACTTCCTACAAGCTAGACGACTCCTCCCTAGACAAGACTGATTGATATTTAATTTATATATTGAAGGATTAAAAGTCAAAAATATCTTCTTTCGAATTTGAAAACAATAATAATCTGCTATAATTTCATGGAATTACACGTGCTCATTTGATATCTATCTAGAAACTATACTCATTTAAATAGAAATCTTTTCTTCGACTCCAACAAAAACCTGTTGTGAAGAAAATCATTCAAGTGTGCTTCAACTGAGTTTCAATTTTATTATAGTTTTTTTTATAACCCAAAAAATATAACATCCTTTCAATTCGTTTTATTAAAAAATGTTATTAACTGGAGTTTGGAAATATATAAAGCGCTGTTTAAAAGGAATTTAATAAAAATTAAAGGATTTACATTTTTTTATGTTTTAAAATAATGAAATAAAATAGTATGAGCTTTCTTTATTAATAAAGTACCCTAATAACTGATATAGTAATACATTACATCATTTACAACGTTACAATTACTTTTATATGTCGTTTTATCATAGCATCGATTCATTCACAGTCATTGTAATGATAAAGTTTGCATGGCAGAAAGCTCTGACAATTTAGGTCCTTAGTAATCCCTAGAAAGAGAAAATTCCACGTTTCTTCCCTAACCGATAGGGAATTCAGTCTGAATAAAGCTATGACCGATTGAGTAAGGTTAACGGCCGCTTTAAAATGAATCAGAAAATATTACCCATAAGTACTTAATATGTTCCCATGTTTAATCAGTAAATCAGTCTTTAGTAAAATATTCATGGTCGTGTAATAACTAAAATTCAAATGGACTGATTAGTTAGAGCACACAATCACAGAATTATGTAACTGACACAGGTTATATTTTGTTTCCTCCATTCATTTCGATATCACTTTCAATGAATATGTAAACTCTGATAATGATACACGTGACTACGAGAAAATTCACAATTAATGAATTAGTAAAGAGCAGATTATATGTTATTTATTTAAGTAATGCGAAGAGGAAGATGGAAGCAATTTTGATCTTTCTTTTAGGATATATTGGAATCTGTTTAAAAACTGAATATTTTTTTTAAAAAAACTCAGTTGATTTTTAATACAATAAATACTGACCGAATAGTCAAACAGTAAGTTCCAGCTTTTGAAACGGAGTTTCAGGTTCGAGTCCAAATTTCACGTAAGAAATGACGCGGAGTAGTACAAGTTACATCCATTGGGACCAAACGTCCTCCTGCTGATGTGGTGTGGGAATCTCCGTTTGAAGATGGAGAAGCAGCTCAGAGTTAATATTAAGAAGTGCGTCTCAAAATAACCTTAGTATTGCCTTTACACAGAATGTTACAATAATTAAACTGAACACAAACAATCAAATGATTAAAGATTTACCTATGCGCATCTAAATAGTATAAAATAAGAAATGCCTAATTAATATAAGATAGATAATTAAGGAATAATTTTTCAAACTTTTATGATAAATTCTTGGTTTTAAAATCAAATTAATATAGCAATACGCTAGTAATATATAAGAAAGTTTTATTACTTTGAAATTAATTTGCATGAATACCGTTATATTTCTAATAATCATAGCTGTTAATTAAAACTTCAATTAAACGTCTTTTTATTTGTATATTATTTTCCATCAGCTATTTGGAAAATGTATAAGCTGTGATTTGCTGTACATATTTTAATTATGCCTGAATCATGTAGGAAACGAAGCAGTAGTCGGATAACGGCATGTACGTTGTAAAATATTAATCTCAGATCCTGATTATGTTTCAAATTATCTTTAAAAATAAACCATAAAAAACAGAGAAGAAAAAATATTTGATAATTATCAAAAAAGATAAAAACATTCATTTTCTTCGATTTCTTTCCGTGAGATTGAAATGTTAAAGGAAGGTTGTACTAAAATATTTTAGCAACCATAACTTTATTTTGTAAAAATAAATAGAAAGGATTTATTTCGTAAAAATTAAACAAGTAAGAACTACACAGGTCCATATAATTTATTTTAATAAACTAGCTTATTTTGATAATAATTTTTTATTAAAATTTTTTTTTAATTTTTAAAAATGAAGATTTTTGGAGTTTTTATTCAATTTCAATTAATTTCAAAATTTTTCCTTGGATAAAATATTAATATTAGAGGGAGACTAATAATATTAAAATAGATATTAAAATTATTGAGACCATACTATAAACAGAAAATTAATGATATATAAAATACTAAAATTAATTCCCAAAAAAGTTTGAAAATCATTTAAAGAAACATTTCACGGGATTCATTTCAAGATTATTTGTTAAGACATTGATTTAATCTATGTGACTTTAACGCATGATGTGTTTGTTTGCACATTATTATGAACTAGCTTGTAAATTTTCCAATTTGAGTCATGTTTAGCATTTCATCATCTTCATTTCAACATAATTTATATCAACGAATTTCTAACTGCCTGGTCCTTAGTCAGAGGAAGAAAACAACAACAACAAATGACATTGATTCGCATCAAACTGATATATCGAATTAAATAACTCAAAAGAATTTTCCTATTGCTGGTCATTGCAGCAATATTTTCAGTTTTCGTTGCGATATGTCAATAAATCTTTTTTTAGTGTCCATTATAAAAATGTGAAAACTTCGTGCAAAATGTGTTCAAGAAATGATAATAATTCTATTTTATTTGGCAATTATTTTACAGAATAAATAGAGTAACAATAAAAAAATAACATTGATGGCCAATCCTACTCATTATTCATCAAATATTTAGAGGACTTTCTTTACGTCTTCATCAATTTTACGCCTTTGTAGGAATCGATCCTAACTTTAAATATCTTAATGAAATGAAGATTTCAACAACAAATTTAAAAAAAAATATATTTAAAAAACGAATGTATGTCTTTATTAATATCTATTTATAAGGAAAAATTGAGATTTCGAAAAAAATAAATCGTCCTTTTATTTCCAAGAGCAAAAGTTAAAAAAAAAACATAAAGCATTGTAATGATCAAACTATCCGAATCGAGATTTTGACAAATCTCTCGTTTCAGGTATCCTCAAAATTCATTTCTGGAATGATGCCCTGTGAACACAATAACTCAAAATTGCTTTGAACTAGATGGATGGCATTTGGCATATGGTCTTAACACCAAATATGTAGACTTATAGAAAGGGTTGAGCGAAATCCATCCAGAGGAAGCTTATTAGTCCGGCTGTTACAATATAAGTGAACACGATAAATATAAATGCAAAGAGTAGATAAATAAAATTTTGTACCCATAACATCTGAAATACATATCTGTATTAGTTTCGAATCAAATCTATCAAACGATTTATAGTTTTTTGGAGCAGTTTCTCGTACATGTAAATACAATGAATCAAACAAATGAAATTCGGTATATGAAATTGTTACTAAATCTAAAGTTCTCTGACAAATTTTGGTTTTAATCGAAAAAAAAATCCAAATTACATATTAAATTTTCGAGTATTCTTGTATTAACATTATGCTAGATATTAATAGTTAAAAATGAATGCAAATGGCACATAATAGAGGCAGGAAAGAGTTTGATTCACTCTAAAGACCCATGTCTATAACAATTGTCAATCAATGCCATTCACGGCCTTGTCCCAAATCGATATTTCTATACAGGCGATATGCAATAACACTTTCATGATACAATATACCAGAAAGTTTCGAGAAGATCACTCTCCGTTGCAGTAGCAAGATTTTTCATAGCAATTCACTTAATTCTATTAAAATAAAGAAATAACAAAAAGAATAAAAGAAACTTAGAACTCAAATCTATTTATCAAAATGCAGCTAATGCATTCTTTGAAAGTTAAATTGGTAAAACGTAAAATATTAAAAAAAAACAATAATTATTTGAAAGCTTTTCATACTAATGTATTTCATTTTACTTATAAATTCAGAAATAAGAAAGAAAAGTACAATTATATTTCATGCAATAATGATATGCTCCACATCTACATTTACAAAAACTAACAGTGACAAAACTAACTCAGTGAAAGTATTTTTTGCTTATAAAAATATTATGTTTGATTTTTATTTCA
>JAPMOQ010001862.1:0-15539 GCA_026543055.1 Argiope trifasciata | reverse complement strand
CTTTAAACATGATCTGAGTATAATTTTAATTTACATTTGTAAATAAATGTTACTGTCCCAAATAGTTTTGCCCACATGTAAATCATGTTCTGTCGTTTCATTAAAGGTATTCTAATTTAATTGGTAAGATTTATTGACTTCAATCGGTTTCCCTGATAGAATTATAATTTCCCATGAAGAAGGAAAAAAAACTACTTTGCATGTCAAAGGCAAACTGTAGTTACGAAGAATACTAATTAAATTTCACAGCGATTTCCGGAATTTCGGATACTAAAATTATAAGAAATATGTAGTAACTTAATTCTGGTTATAAAATTGTTTTAAATTTTTTCAGGAAGCTTTTACTAAAACCAAAAATGATTTAAGACTCGGAAATAAATTCACTATTTATAATTGTTCACAGCCATATGTAATACTGGTTGAAGTTAAATATATTCTCTCCATTTTGTGTGCGCTATTATCTGTTGTAAAACTCAAACTCCAGTTCCTTTTTTGTGTGTGTGCGTGTTTTAACTTGTTGATTTTTCAATTTGCGAATGAATTTAAGCATAGCTAAATAGTACAATACAATAAGCTGTGATCTACAATTTATTACTATTTCAATATTCCCCATCCACAAATTTAATTGAAAATTATTGTTATTATTTTCATTGGACATTGCATTTCTTTCTGTTAGAGGAATCGATTTTAGTGATTACTTTGGATTTGCATGAACATTATAAATGAAGATCCCTTTGCTATCCTAGTAGCACAGAAATATTGTACAAGATATTGATCAATATTCTCAATATTGTTTAATACTGTGGAATATTGTTTAGTATCATATAATATTGTATATGATACTAATTAGACATTATTGTACAATATAGTGCAGCAGACTGTCTTATAAGAAACAAAATTTTAATGGAATCATATATTCATATCTAAGTTACATTACAAATAATAAATACAATTTTAATTTTTAAGCAATCTGCCAATATGCAGATTACCTATTCCAATTTCTATTTGTTTAATCTATGAAATATGTTCTGATATTATAGTCAGGATAACAACTACATAAACTGCTTCATCCTTTAGTTAAACTAGAATATTTTAAGTATTATTTTTGCTAGTAATTGTATATTATTTATTTATTAATTAAGTAATTTTCTATTTATATTTCAGAACTCAGTATGGATACATACTAAATTATATTAGATAGAAGTTTTTCTGGCGTGGTTCAGCTTACCATTTTTTGAAAAATGAGCTTAACGAAAAACAGGATACAGTTTTCGCATTTTTAATCCATTTATTTATCTCCAGGTATTTCATGTTGTCTTTGAAGTATGTTTAATTTACCTTTACGTAATGTCAACTTCTATGCTTTCAGGCCTATCGTATGCATGTAGTTACTTATTTTGGAAATGTTTGCAGATATAAATATCGAATTTCTGACTTTTCAAATAAGTAGAAGAATTTTAAGTCATTAAGTTTGAATAATTTTGTGTTTCAACAATTTCTGAAGAATGTAAAGTGAATGTTTAGCTGAAATTGAGTCGTTTACTTTATTTTTGCATTACACGTGTCTTATTGATTGCTTTAAATATTATAAATACAATATGATGAACTATTATAGAGTTATTTCTTAACAGATTTAAAAGACAAAGACTAAATGCTAGAAGTTTCATCAGCATAATAGCTGTATAAAACTACAGATTCACTGACACGCTGCTTCCACAGGAGATAGCAGGACTCTATACTCTGCTCAGTAATCTCTTGGGCTCCATACAACACTGACACTCGGCCGCTACTTCGATATCCTTTCGAAGACTCGATACTATATTACGACTCCACGGCGATTCTGATTCCAATTCATTGCAGCTTGAGACTATCGAACTTTTATAATTCCCAAGAAGCGGTCCAAGGACCTTCTAGACCAATAAGACGAAACCTCGATTCCTATTGGATGGATCGTTAAAATTCTCAAAGTTTCAATATTATCTATTTTGTCGCCATAGTCACCAGATTCCTCTCCAAGCTCTGAGATCACTGGTTAGGCACCAGAGAAGCCCCCAATACAGGTGATTGTAAACCTTTACGGAAATAGCGGTTATTTTAAGCGGCATTACAGGTTTGTAACAATACTATGAAATATAAAAATCTTATTTGCGAGATTATGAAGATAAAAATCTGAGCATTTGTAGTATTTGGGGTCTGGAATCAAAGTCCTCAATTTTTGCCGGGGTTGGTTGTTTGTGTGTGTGTGGTTTATTGGCGCAAGAGCCAGACTTGGCTAAACTGCGCCAAGCATATGGTAAAATTAGAACAGACATTTAAAACAACACGATTTTAAAAGTAGACGTAAGTTATTGATACCACATGAACTGTATCGAATTTCCAATGTAAGCAAAGAACATAGTTTATCAAACATATGGTAAAAAACAAATAGCAAAAGTAATTAAAAAAGATTTGGATGTTATGTTTCATTCATCAAGTCAAGCAAGGTAACAGATAAGGAATTAAAAAAAATTGGCGATGGGAATTAAAAGGGCATTCGATTAAAATATGCTTGACAGTAACATTAGTATGACAAGTGGAGCATATGGATGCGTTTTCTCCAAAAATGAGGGGCTTATGTATGAAACGTGTATGTCCTATACGGAGTCGAGTCAATTTGACATCGAACTCTCTTATAGGGAGGACTGGCCACAATCCAATGGAAGGTTTGATGGAATACAATTTATTATGGATCTGCAGTTCCCAACTCCAATGCCAAGTTGAAAAATATGTCTAATTAATGCTCTCTTTGCCTCGCCATATGGTAATTCTTATGACAAAAGAGAAGTAGCCGTTTTTGTTGCATAATCAGCCGCTTCATTAACATATATTGCAGGAGTTGGAGATCCAGCACTATAGAGAAATTTTCAGGTCACTTCAATTGGCTACGTTTGGAAATATATGAAATAAAAGTACAAATAAAAAGTTTTCAAACACTATTAGCAAACATATTTGATCAGAGCTGGACACTTAAGTCAGACATAATCAGTAAAGGCTTAATACAGCTAAACTTTTATTTTCTACGAATTCGTTTTGGAAAAAGAACTTCAACCCATTTTCTTTCATTCAAAGTGAGAGAAAAAATCTATTTTTACTTCTCAATGAGTTTCAGTTCTTCCCATTGACTCAAAAATAACCAACTCGTATATTTCCTCCAGCGGAGAAATGGTAAAAGTGTTTCGATCCTTAAAATATATGTGCAAAGCGTAGGATGCAAATGAAAAGCTGAATCTAAATGTAACGGCGCTTTCGAGGATCCGATGGCTCGACTTACTTTAATCTTTTTAACAGAGTAAAGAAAAGCAACTTTTTCTTCTCTATTTGCTTCTATGTCGCAGTTTTTCCTTTTCTACTGAAATGCAATTTCATAGAGAAAGCAATTCAAATTCTTAGCTATAAAAAAGTGAGTAAGATTGGAAATAAAAGTATCAGTTTTACAATAAAAATGTTTGAAAGAGATATACTATATTTCTCAAAACTTTAGAAGAATATTCATTGCTTAAAAAGAATTTAATTTATTAGATATTTAATCTAATTAATACTATTTAGCTTTTAAAAATGAAGTAATCCTCCAGAAATAACCAATTATTGGATTTCGGTAATTTTTATTTCATAAAAATTTTCTTCGTCTGTAAATATGTCGAAATTGATTATCTTTACAATAAATACTTTAATACGCATTTTGAGTGGGAAACAAATAGCAACCGATTGTCACAGCCAAAAAATTTTAAATAAATTTTGCTAATATTTATTTTTGCTTATACAATGTGAATCGTAGATACTCTATCAAAGACAACCCACTTAGATACGTCCTTTTTTTCGAAAAATAATAAACAAAAGAAAACTTACCTCAATTAAGTTCAACTTGGGAAATTTAAACAATTTTATGAGCCTAGCAGATTCGAAACTTTCAATTGCAGAAATGAGAAATTAGAATGCACCATGAAAACTGTGAAAGGATAATTTAGAAAGTACTGCCTTTTAATATTATAAGATGTATTTGAATAAATTTGGTGAAAATTAATAGTAATTCTAAATTAATATTATTTACGATTTAGGGACAATGCTGACCGTTGAATGCGGCTAGTGTTTTTATATTGTCCTTGGCGATGGAAAAAAAAGTTGGCAGTAATTTTGGTGAATAATAAAATTGCATTGGCCTAGAAAGTGAAAAATTGCTAGTTTTACCTCTTGAATTAAATGCTGTAAGTTTTTTCTTATTGTAATATAAATTATGTGCCTTTTTTGTTGAAATCAATAGACCTGAAAGAAAAGTATATCTGAATATGAAACTAGTATTGACATTTGGTAGCTAATTTTGAAGCTTTAAAAATTAAGATAAGGTATTAGATTGGAACCTTTAGCTCTAAACAAAGCAAAATGATGATATTCTTAATTTTCCCTGTGAAAGAATTTATTTTTGCAAGAAAAATACGAAAGAGGAAGAAAATATTATTTTTATAGATTCTATTTTTCAAGATATAAGTTTTAATCTTAATTTTTTAAATACCATGTAATATAATCTGAAATTTTAAAATTTGTTTACATGGTATAACTAGCGTATATTTATTATTATAAATTATATATATATTTTTTTATTATAAATTATTAAATAAATCATTTTGCAGTGTTCTTGCAAATTTGTTTTAGCACAACCTATTGAGAATAATTGTTTCAAGTGAACTATTTAATCATGGTAATTATTAAGGTAAACAATAATCCCTTTTTAAATTTAAATTTATTTTTAAAAATTTTCCTGTCGTTTTGTTGCACAATTTATTCAGTCTATTTATAATTTACTTTTCGATGTGTAAGGAGATTTATGAAAAATGTATTGGGAATTTACGAAAGAATTTTTTTATTTTTACTCTCAATAAAATTTTTCACTTAAAATTGTTTCAAGATTTGACAAAATTGTGTTACACCGGCAAAACATTTTGTCACTTAGCATAACATATCTTGAAATGTTTGATGAAAACTTAATTAAGTTGAATATGCTAAAGTTTTTGATGTAAGACAGTTTAACGGTCTAATAAACATACACAATGCTTGAAAATTCTTGAATTTCCATTAAAAAGGATTTTTCTTGGGGAAAAACTTAATATTTCGTTCAAAAAAGTAATGAATTCCTTCAGTTAGAACCTGATTTCTTTATCAAGGCCACAAATTCATGAATAAATATTTAATATCTTGGCAGAACTATATTCCATCTTCGAAAGTTCATAACAAAACAGAAGTTTAGCAAGTATTTCATATTTTTTAATACATTTTTCTTTTTAAAATGTCTTAAAAAAGATTTTTTATCTAAAATTGTTTTGCTTATGGCAGGAAAAATTAATTTTTTACCGGGAAAGTTAAATACATTAGTCGATAAGAGTTTCATTCTGTGCCGTATGAAATTTACATTTAAAATGAATGACTTGTAGACATGTTTTATTTGAATAGTTTTAAGTCGAAATGAATTAAATTATCTGTATGCCATTTTCTTTTTCATAAAAAGAAATCAAACCTTTTTTTTTCGTTAAGTTTATTATTAAAAAAAATCTTAAAATGTATAATAAGGGTCTTTTTATTGTTATAAAAATAAAAAATATCTATATTTTCCAAGTTTATTCTTTAAAAAATGTTTTTATTTTTGTGTTAAGTAATTGAAATGTTGTCATGTCATAATAACTATTTTGAAAAAGCTTTAATTTTTAACTAAAAGATCCTTCAAACTTTTCTAGCTTTTAAAAGCATTTATACATCACCAAAAAATACAATTTTTGTAGAATCCTTTTGAAAAATTTAAATTTGTATGAATCACGGCAGAATTATTTTGGCTCATGCCCAGCAAATTTGAATCTTGAGCAGAGGGTTAAAATATACTTGGAACACTAAAGTTTTATCTTGATTTCTGCATCTCAATGCTCTGAAGACATTTCACTCAGATTTATAGCTTATCTATGAACGCATTAGACAGATGGCTCTGCAATGAAGACTATGAATTCTTCACTGTAATTTCTTTTATTTTGGATATCTTCAATTTAGCAGAAATGTCTTCATTCTGAATTAGGATGGAATGAAATACATTTCGACTCTTCTCAAGGAGAATTGCCTTCGTACTGAGACAAGAAAATTCGATCTTGGCTTCTAGATGTTCAAAATTCTTTCGTCCTCTCCAGGTCACTCATAGACTCCCCTCCATTTGATCTGATTCTCTCAAGTCCACTATTAATTGGTATGGAAAGAAGTGCGACCGAATTCCGTAACTAACTGCTCAATCAAATAATATTGATTCCAAAAGTGCTCACATCCGTCTGCTCTCCTCAACCCTACCATCAATTAGTATGAAAAGAAGTATATCCAAGTTCTGTACCTAACTGTCAGTAATGCAATATGGATTCCAAAATTACTCACATCATCTGAAACATCACGGATTATGCACTGAGGTGATCCAAGGAATAACAACAGGCTACCCTCAACCCATGTCATGTAATATGGATTCCGTAAGGGCTCTTCTGCTGTCCTACAAAAGTGCTCGTTTGCTATCCTTAACCCTGCTATCAAATAGTATGAAAAGAAGTACAACCAGGTTCTGTACCTAACTGTCAGTAATGTAATATTTATTTAAAATGTACCCAATTCGTCTGCTATCATCAACCCTGCCACGACTAGCATGGAAAGAAGTACAACCAGCTCTGTACCTAACTGCTCAATCATGTAATATGGATTACAAAAGTGCTCATATCACTTTGTGCTCACATCATTTTCTCAACTCTGCCATCGTCTGGTATGAAAAGAAGAACAATGAAGTTCTGTGCCTAGCTGCGAAGTCATTCGATCTGAATTAATGAAGTGCTAAGCCCTCGTATTTACCAGTTACCCTCAAGCATTCCATTATTCGGCATATAAAGAAGTAAAACCACTTTTTATAATTGTATAATCAGATAGCATGGATTCTAGAAGTTCTCACAATTGTCCTCTAATCTTAAGCCTAAAATCAATCGGTATGAAATGAAGTCAATCAAATTCTGTATATAATTGTCAAATTAAGCAATGCGGATTCTGGAAGTAGGTGTATTGCCACAATTGAGGTGTTCCTGCCTTGCCTTGGCATTCAAAATTATCTGATTAATCTGAGATCCTCATCTGATACATCACAGATTATGCATGGAGGTAATACAAGGAATACCAAAAGGTGTTGATCACTGTCACAACTCTTTCTTCAACGTCCTATCATCACAATGGAGAGAATTCGATTCATAACTGGAAAAGTAAAAACGTTGTTAATCATTCAATGAATAAATATCCAAACGGGTAAGTAACCCTAATAGGATTTAATCAAATGTAAAGGAATACACAACCAAAAGATTAATTTAATCACAGTTAAAGGATTCTTTTGTACCAAGAAAGACAAGTTTGCAATTTCAACAGTTCTGAAATAATATCTCTGAGCTACTTTATTTGAACATCAATTCAAAGAATCAATTCTAAATTAATAGATCTTAGATATAGCTAATTAATACAACACACATTAAAAGATTACTGGTTAATCATCTCTATAATTTATTAATATAGTTTTTCCTTGTCTTTTTAGAAATTATCTTTATTTAGATAACAACCTTCCACTATTAGGGAAAAACACAAATATATTTTTAGACTTCAGATTAGAAGAGAACAAATGTTAGGCATAAGAAATGTTGCATTAAATCAGAATAACATTAAAACCATCTCCCCTAAGATGACTAAGATCTTATTTCCAATACAAATATAGGAAAACATTATGAGAAGACAGTTATTAAAGATAGAACAAAAGTTTAAATTGGATAAACCCTAATATAAAATGCTTATGGAATCTGAAACAAATAGAACTAGAAGAAATTCTTTATTTTCCCTGAAAAGATGATCATATTTTTACTTCCTTATTTGAGGTACTATTTTATCATTTTTGAGAACTCCAACAATGATCATTAGTAATTTAATCCATGCATTATTTGATACATAGATTTCAATTCCAACACAAAGCATATGGATGGTAATATGGATCAAATAAATTTTACATACCTTCAGCAAATATTTTGGAAAAGTCACCTGTTCTTAAAAATAAATTTCACTAAGAGCGGTAGATACTTTGACATCAAATAATATTTACCAAGAACTGAATATATGATTTTTGTATTGAAAAAACTGTTTTTACATTTGAGATATATGAACTCAAATCAAATAGAAAAATGCTCCTGCGAGTTTTACCTTATGCTAGTAGTTATATTGAAAATGTGAATGTTTTTAAAGATAAATATTGGACTTTCTACTTTGCAAATAATATGTAGGCGATGTCGTAAGCCGATAAGTTACCATAACCTTATACATCAAGGGATTATGATGAAATGGCTTTTTCAAGAAATATCTAGTTTAATTCGTAACTTTATTACTTCAAAGATGAATTTTTAAATTATAAAATCTTACAATTAAAGAATGATTATTATCTTATGGTTTTCTTAAAACTTTGGAAATTGTTTTTGCTAACGAACCAGCATTTTTGTTTAATTTAAATTTTAGAATATCTTAAAATAGCCAAAATTCTACTTAAGAAGTAGATTGCTTTAATGCATATTAATACTAATAAAATATTAAGAATGATATAATAACATTTTAGTCTCTTTATCAGTAAAAGTGCAATGCATAATTATATACAAACTATTTAGGGGAAAAAATATTATAATTTAATAAAGATGAATAGATTTTATAAAAATATATCAAATTTATATAAAACTATATAAGATTAATTATATAAAAAATATAAAATAATATTTTATATAATTTTATATAATAAATTATATAAAACTATATAAGATTTATAAAACACCATAAGAGAAAAATGAATGTTAAAAAAAGTATCTTTCAATGCAGAAAAGTCCTTAAGACTTGTTCTATAAAACTAGGGGAATGCCCGTTGCACCTCGATATCATTGCGAAGTTTCTCTTTATGGTTAAGGGTGATTGATTGATTGTGCGATTTCCATTTTCTATCCGTTAGCTACGATGACTCAGATAAATTTGAGTGATAGGGAGATTTTTTTAGAATTTCCATATGATTTTCGAGTGCATATTTGATTAATAGTCCTGAAATCAATAGAGGCTTCTTTATTAATTATCCTCTAAAAACATAGGGTTTTGAGAAATTATGTATTTTTTTTCTTATATTCGATAGAGAAATTTGGAAGTTTTAATATTTTGAAGTAACCCGAAAAGAATGATATCAGGAGTGAATGAGTTTAAAAATTGAAATAGTTTGTAGGTGTAAATGATTATACAAAATTAAGATTACTATTCACATTATATTAGCAATAGATGTTTCAAGTATAAAGAGTTAATAAGTAAAAAGTACATTATTTATCAGTTTTTTACTAACTAAATAGTTTTGAACATTAATCACTCTGAAAACATTAATCATCTCCCACGTCAATGAAACAAAAATGTTTTATAAAATTTAATGATCATTATTAAAACATTATTTAAAAATTCCAAATTTTTAAAAGCATTACAGCGTTATAATTCAAGGTTTTGATAAAACATAATTAATTAATAAAGAATAGTCTTGTAAATTCAATTTCATTGTGGAAAATATTTCCTTAGAGAATGTTCGAAAATTGTCCAGTCTGAGAAATATTTTCTTGAGGACTATTTAGGATTATAAGAAATAGTCTAGCTGTCATAATTGATATTAAGTACTTCATTCAGGAATTTTATCATCTTTTATAAAGTTAATTGTAAACTTTCACATTTTCTGATATATGGCTTGAACTTTAAATAAGGAAGCATTTAATTAGAACACTTTGAAATAAACATATAAATATTTCAGACATATAATATTGCTTAATGATTTTAGAATTACTCAAGAGCTGCCCTTACAATGAAAAATTAGCATTATCTAATATTTTTCAGCTAACATATTTTTCTCATAATAATTATTCATAGTTGAGAATGTTGACGACATTTTGAAAGATATAATTAAAAAATATAGCTATAGGGAATTCCGAAACTGCGTAAGTCTTTAAAAATGAACATTAGGAAAAGAATGATAAACTTTTGATGCTTCTAATTTATTTACTTAACTTATGGTGTTTGCTGTAGTGTTAATAGTAAATTATGTTTATTTTTGCTCAGTGTCGATGCATATCCCCCCAGGCTCCACAAATCACGAATCGCTATTTTGACTATGTGAATGTTGTTTACAGAAACTATGCTGATATTTGCTGTATATCAATGTTTATTCCTTCAGGCTCTTCCAATCATGAATAGCTATTTTTAGTAAGTGAATGTTTTCATAGATAAATATTGGAGTTTCACTTAGACAAACAAAAGGTATTTCTATATCAATAAGTCTGTATTATCTTGCGAATAATTAATTATCAATGAAAATAAAATAAAATATTTTTATAAAATTTTAAACACTTATTTCGCCTTAAAATTTTTGTTCCATTATTGATGATTTTCAATTTTAACTATTATAATATTTCTCAAAATTTGCTCTCACATTCACTTTGCATTATCTTCCAGATGATTTTTTAAATTCATCTATATATATATTTCCAGTCAGTCATTTTCATTTATAAAATTCCAAAAATGTAGAATTTCCAACTGTGGAATTTCAGAATAAATTACGTTTTAATTCAAGAATATGTAATGTTTGATTACTTAATTCAGAAACTAAAGTCAATGAGTAAATCAATAAAATACTTCGAGAATTCAATAGGTTAGAAAATAATTACTTGTATAAATTTATCTCTTGTCATAAATCGTTCAGATATTCATATGTCTTTTAACATATTTTCAAAGTAATATAACCGTTATGAAGTAATGTAATTTTCATAATTTGGAATTTAAAGAAAAGAAACCTAAAAACAATGAAATCTCCATTAAAAAATATGAACAGTCATTCACAAAAAAGCACTAATTGAAAAAGTTAGTTAATATATCCAGCAGGGGGAATTAGTATATTTTAAGTCTTAGATTTAAAAAAAATGCTATGAAATCTTATTGTATGTATGCATTAAATTTTACTTGAATTATTGATACATTCTCTGTTAGTGAATTACATAATTATGTTATTTTCAATTCGTTGTTTCAACACGTTTTTAGCAATTATTACTTTTGATTCATTACAAAAACTTAATATCCGTTGATTAACTTCATTTAAATTTATTGATTCAATTAAAATCATATATCATATGGTACAATGTGTATTCAAGGAAAAAAATAATTAAAATTAAAATCATGAATAATGGCGTAACGTGTATTCAAGAAAAAATCAAAATTGTTCTGGTTATCATTTTCACGCCGTGCTTTATTAATAAAATAACGAAATCGCTTGAATAAATAAGTTTCAAATCTAATGAAAGGAACGGATTTCTGTCAAGAATTGTTGACGTGGAAAGTAATGGAAAATTATTGATTTATGAAAATAAATTTTCTACACTTTTAATGTTGAAAAACCAATATTTATGTTTGAAAGTTTTATCTTTTCAAAACAAACATTCTCGCACGTTATAGCTTGAAAAAATACACTTGCGTTGACATTGATGAAAATACTAAAGCTTTTACACCGTGTACAAATATAGGTAAAAGGAATTTACTTTAGTCAAAACAAATGTACACAGCGTCATGTAAACAACATAGAATATCAAAAGTAAATTACTCTATTGAAATTCCGTCTTTATGATATATGTTTCATTGTGAAACATATTACCTTAAAAACTATTGTTTGTATTATTTCATTTATATTATAAAGAAAATTATTATATTATAAAAAAATACTGTTTAGAAAAATACTGTAATTTCAGAATATTTTTTGTTTAAGTTATGAATATTTACATTTCCATATCTTGAAGCCCCATTTAAACATATTTGTAAAAAATATAAATTGATATATATACAGAAAAAAAATACATATGGTAGAAATTATTATAAGCCACTTCATCTATTACAAATTCAATGCTACTAAATCAAAAGTTTGTAATATAATTATCGACATAATACGTTAATGCAATATATTGAAAACGGTTATTAAATTTCAATAGAAAATAAGTCATAAAAATCATATCTAAATTGCTTATCTTGAGTACTAATCATACACTTTTTTGTTGTTGTTGTCGTGTCTGTGTTTTTCACGGAAAGGGGGTGCAGTAGCTTCTGAGGGTAAAGACCCCTGAGCACCCAGAGGGCAGAAGTCTGACTTCTAGTTCACACACGACACAACCCTTTTTAGGGGGTGGTCGAATTCATTCATACACTCATTCATCTATCAGCAAGTCGAAATTTAGATCCAAATCAGAGACCGACTCATGCCTGATTCAGTACCCCCAGAGGTATCGTTTTGTTATGGGAACTTGGAGGACTTTGCGGTCTCGACATATTTAACGTGCCCCAACTGCCATTAGCCAACAGGGCGGTCTTTGGCCAAGACGGAGCCCGCGACCTTTCGGTTACGAGACTGACACTCTACCTACCAGGCTACCGTATGAGGCATACTCAAAAGTGTATGCCTCATACACTTTTTTGAAAATACGATTATATGAGTACAGATAGTCGTCTAAATAAATAAAAAAAATCACCAAAAGTTGATTGACTTGATACTTATTCGTGATTGTTAATTATTTTATTATAAATCCAATTCAACTCACTGAATATATTTTACAGATAACTTGGCGAGGAAAATATCTATTTTAATTGGAAAAAATCAGAATGTGGAATAAATGTGGAATGTCTGTAATAAATAAATAATAAAATCAGAATGTGGTATAATCGCTGTTCATTATTATTTAAATCAAGATCATATATACAATGTGAAAACTTTCAAAGCTATGCTATCTGTATCACAATTCATATATTCTTTAAAATGGAGGTTCATTTCAAGGATGTTTAAATTTTTTATAAATATCTATGTATTATAACCTAAAAAATTACTTCTTTAGTGTAGCATAAAGAAGAACTATTATTTTATGTTCAAAACTAGCTGTACCCTCACAGCGTTGCCCTTGGCTTAAAACCAGAGAAAAAAATTAGCTTTAAACTTAAGTCTATTTTCCACTTGATATGACATGGGTATAAAAATATATTTAAAAATTATTAAAAATAGCGACAAAATAATTTTTAACTGTACACATTCAAAAATATTTAGCCTGCTAAAAAGTTAAAAATTATATGCCCATAGTCAAAACAATCCATTAAAAATATACAATTGAAAAGCTGTTTTAAAATTTAAAAATATGCAAATAAGTCATTGTACAAACTGTTATACACTTGTCTATCCCCTCTGTATAATTTGATATAATGAAAATTTGCACTCCTCATTAGATTTGGAAGAGAGACTTTGGTCAACAGAAGTGCTCCTTCATGAAATTCATTATTTCTCTGATATTTGGTAACCAAGCGTTTTTTTTCCTTTTTCATTTTCCTTATCGCGCAATATACGCGGATTTTTTTGCAATTATTATGTTCCTTCTTAGGATAAATCTCCTTTTTTGTGCATAAAGAGACTTGAATAGCTGTTTAAAGTCAAACGTAAACAAAGAAATGTATCACTTATGCATACCACAGGTCTTTTTATTTGCATATACACAGTTTTCCCGTGTGCTCGGAATAATTAAAATCGCAATTTTAAAATCCTGCTTATTATTTCGGTATGGCTTTTAAATCCTTCCGCAGTAAATGCGGCACAAAATGGTATAAATATCTCCAATATCCATTAATTATTTCTTGAGTTTTTGTGGTTCAAATAAACTGACGTTTTAGGGAGATTTCATTTTACATTAAACACTAGCCGCCTTAGGCGACCAGCTGGTTCGCCATGAGTAATTCGTACTAAAATTTTCAATTAAATCACATATTCATTAGCCTTGAAGTAATTCCGGGCATCGATTGGCCTGAAATTAATATTTGCTTTAAGATGACGGACGGAAAGTTCTAAAAGAACACGTTTTCCTAATAATATTCTTTAATTTTATAAATCAGTCAGTTTTAATGATTGATTTAGAAGACTGATTGATGTAGCAACTTTTATTTAAAATATTAATAAAAATAATTTGTAAAATATGGGTGACAGAGCAAAGTATGAAGAAATCTAAAAGCCATTTTTCATAAATGCATTGATTAACCCAAACTACATAAAATGTAATTATTTACTTCATTTAGATCAAATTAATAGTATTAAACAATACATATGCCTATTAATAATATTTTACAAATTGGCCATTGGAAAGGAATTTGATCCTTATAAATTCAATCCTGTATAAATAAAGATAACTTATTGAATTAATGATTTAAATATTGCAAACGATCATAGAATCCTTTGCCTTGCATTTTTTAAAGACAATATCTTATTTCATATTTATTTTATTCTATCCAGTCACGTGCTAAAAGTTGCATTTCTTCAGCTTTAATTTGCGATGATAGTTTTTTTTATTTTTTTAATTTGAACTTCCGTTAAAATGATGGCAACACGGTGATAAAATCTAATTTTTTCAATTTGACGTGCTCTTGCGGATTTTATAGAAACAGCTTTGCCTTTATTTTTTTAGAAAATATCACATTTTATAATGAAAAAAAATATAGAATTACTGATACAGATATTGCAAACGATAACTGAAATATCCCATTAAATCGGATTCCAATGCATATCCTGTCTAAATTCGATCAGGTTTACAGTTAAGAAGATTTATTGAAGTAATTATTTAGATATGGCAAACGATCATACAATCCTTTGCTTTGCATTTATTTTTGTAGAAAATATCACATTTTATATTTCTTTTATTTTATTTAGTCACGTGTTAAAAGTGGCATTTTTTAAGATTTATTTTGCGATGATATTTTTTTTTATTTGAACTTCCGGCATTCTTTTATTTTATCCCATCACGTGATAAAAACATGGTTAAAATATTTCTTTAAAAATTCGATAAAAATAGAAGCTTACGTCATAAATTAAACAATTTGATACCGTTAGAAAGCTAATTTTTTTATTTTTAAATAGATATAAAAATCATGTTTGTGCAATAATATTTTCGGAAGTTATAACGGAAAAACGTCGAAATTTCCCTTAAATTTTAATTAATTCAAATTGTAATTAAAACTTCGAAAAAAGTGCTCCGAGGTGCACATTCCCGACCTCCAAGGTATACATGTACCAAATTTGGTAGCTGTAGGTCCAACGGTCTGGGCTGTAGAGCGCCAACACACACACACATTGAGCTTTATTATAAGTTTAGATATATGGTTATAAATGACAACAATCAGGAATGAATTGCTTTCTAACTCAGAAATATAATAACCTGTGAATATTCTTGAGATAAAGCAACTAAATTATTTTGATTACGCAATGTAACTATCCCGCATACTGACTATTTAAAAATGAGAATCGGGTGTAAAAATGATGCTCCGTAAATAATTAAATATTTTTAAAAGTAATAATTTCTTTTCATTTCAAATAGTCGTAGTAAAATAATTTGAGAAGAAATTTAATAATA
>JAPMOQ010001856.1:0-11640 GCA_026543055.1 Argiope trifasciata | reverse complement strand
CTGTATTCGCGGCGTATTTATGGAACATATACCCCACGATTAAAGAGCTTTTACTGTACTAAACAATATGTATGCCTTTTACTAATGATTTAAATATCAGCCATTTGGCCCGAATTTGAATGCGTATCCCATGTAAATTCAATCATGTTTACCGTAAATAAAGCTGATTGAATTATTGATATCGATGTTATGAACGATCATATAAACCTTTGCCTTGCATTTATTTTTTTTAGAAAATATATCATTTAATATTTATTTTATTTCATCTAGTCACATACTGAGAGTTACTTTTTTTAAAAATTTAATTTGCAGTAATAGTTGAATTATTTTTTTAAAATTTGAGCTTTTGTCTTTAAGATGGCAACACTTTCATGAATGCTAACGTTTTTCCTATTAACGTGCTCGTGCAAATTAAATTTTATTGTTTTGTCCTAAATATAGTGTTGAAAAATATGGTTAATGCATTTTTTAAAAAATTCATTAAATAGAAGCTTATGTTATTTGTTAAAATACTGATACTATTAGAAATCTATTTTTTTTTATCTCTCACTTGATGTAAAAATCATGCTTGTGTAAGAATAATTTGTCAAGTTATAGCGGAAAAAAGCCAAAATATCGCTTAATTTTTAATTAATTAAAATTAATAAAAAATTACACAAAAAAACATTCCTGGTGTCCAAGGTATACACATGCCAAATTTGGTAGGTCTCAGTGGTACGGTTTGGCCTGTAGAGCACCAACACATATACACATACACATTGAGCTTTATTATAATTATAGATAATGATAATTTTCCTAAATTTTCATTTTCAATTTTTCTAGCTGGTAAATAACACTTTGAAGCTCTATCTGTATTGTAATGGGAGAAAAAAATAAAAACATTGTTTTTCTAAAAATCGACACATGCGTAATCTGATTGCCTTGTGATCGTTTCAAACAGGTCTAAACTGATTAATTACTTAAATTAGTCCAGACAATTCTTAAGAATTCAGAGAACGAATAATGTGGAAATCAGGTTGTAACTTTAGTTTTCGATAAATCTCTAAATGTAACAACTTCTGCATTATTTTTTAATAATCCTAAAAGCGAAAAATGGATGCCTGAAAAGCGATAAAGCGCCAATTTATTGCCTACGCATTTTGAGGCTTCAAAAAAAACCTGAAACCAAAACAACATCTTGTTCTCATATGAAAATAAATATGGGTTTCTTTTCTTGTCAATAAAAAAAAAAAAAAACGACTTAAAATATTAAGAAGTTAATCTTTTCTGTCGAAATACTCAGGATGATAATTATTCATAATTTCCTTTTTCCGTATTGAGAAGGCTCTGCTCCGTCTGAGAAGGTTATACTGCTTCAACGACCAGCAGTATAACAAATTAATCAACTGACATGATAGGTGAGCATAAATTTTCATTAAGTCAGTGATTCTCAACCTGTGGGGCGCGACCCCCTAGGGGGGGCGCAAGCACTTTTATGGGGGGGCGCGAACATATCCAAGAGAAAATGTTATTAAATAAATGGATTGACTAAAAGGAAAGAACACACACACACATACAAAACAAAATACATTTCCATATTTTTAATAATTAACTTATTAAATTAAAACCACTCACTAAATAAAAAAAAATTATTATTATTAGTGCCTTCCTTGGGCCTGTCTTGTAGAGCAAAGTTTTTTCAAGGAGGGTTTAATATTAGAAATAGACAAACTCAGTTCTTTTTCTATATGTAGCTGAGATTTATATTTTGTCTTCAAAGAAGCCACTGCAGGAAATCCAGTTTCACAAAGGTAAGCTGTTGAAAATGGCAGTAGAATGTGAAATGCCTTTGTTTTTAGTGCAGAAAACTCATCATCCTGCCCAAAATTCAAAGAGTGATTTATTACGAAATTGTCTTTTGGTTTCGCCACTTGCCATGAAGTCTATGAAGGTTTCTTCTTCTTCAATTGAGGGTATTTTGAAATGGATCCCTCACCCACTTGTAACTTGATATCAGTTTGTCTTCAGCAAGAAAGTACTTTTTAAAATTCCTTGCTAGCATTGCTAAATGATTTTCAATGGTTACAAAAACAACATTTACATGTTGTTCTTCAGCCTTGTAAGTTTTAATACAATCATTCAAATTTGCAAACTTTGTCAAGTTTTCTTGCTTAAAATTTCTGCTCCATAATTCCAATTTCCTACAAAAAGCATTAACTTTATCACTCGTAACCAATATATGTGTCTTTGCTCCTTGCAGTTGAAGATTCAAGTTATTTAATTTCTCGAATATGTCGACCATGTAGCTCAATTTCATTACAAACTATCGCTAAAATTCTCTGCTTCCAGTCTGCTTTCCTCTTCTAGGAAAACGGCGATTTCTTCTGTTAATTCATAAACACGTTGCAAAAATTTTCCTCGTGATAACCATCTTACGTCGCAATAAAATAGTAACGCTGAATGTACTACACCCATGTCTTTACAAAGTGTGAAAAAGATTCTTGATTTCAGGGATTTCATTTTTATATAATTTACTACGATTACAACCGTAGTTAACACAATATTCAAACCAGGACGTATTTCTTAGGAAGCTAAAGCTTCTTTGTGGATCATGCAATGTGTCCAGGCTCACTGTGTTCACTTGTTTCACTAGTGCCTGAATACTTTGGAATCTTTCGGACATAGAACGAGCATCATCGGTGCATATTCCGACGCAATTTTTCTATTCTATGTTTGCCTCATTCATAAAATCATTTAAGATAGCAAATAATGCGAGTGCTGTTGTTTTGAGTTCTATTGGTTTGCAGAAAATTAATTCTACTACTGACAAATCATCATAAAATCTAACATAGGCAATGAAATGAGGATCTTTATTACTATCTGTTGCCTCATCGAGTTGTATTGAAAACAATTTGTCACATAACTTCGAAAAAAGCTGACACTTTACATCTTCAGCTATATCAGTAATTCGACGGGAACAGTATCATTTGAAAGAGGTATAGACTGCAATTTTTTGCAAAATTATCTCCAAGCATAATATTTACAATCTCAATTGCGGATGGCAAAATAAGCTCTTCACCAATGGTGTGAGGCGTTTTACATCTGGCTATTTTATATGAAACTTTGTAAGACACAATTAAAGCTTTTTCATTCACAGACAAAGTTTTTTTAAACAATGATATTTGCTTTTCATATGATTTTAATTTTAATTCGAAGAATTCTCTTGGTTTGTTTACTTACTCACTATGAAGCGTTTCCAAATGTCGTTTAAGTTTATAAGGTTTCATGCTGTCTGCCGCCAACAGTTTTGAGCAATTGATACATAGGGGCCTTTCTTCTTCGTTTACTTCAGTACAAAGGAATCAAAAATTTAAGTATTCTTGAGAATATTTTTTTGATTTTATTTTCGGAATCACGCTCGTCTGTGTACTTGTTGATGCTTGTCTATCGTCTAATGATCGCTTACGCCAGCTTAAAAATTAAAAAGTAAGTCTGCTGACATGAATATTTAATACGTGATTTGCAATTACACGAATATATATATATATATATATATACCATGATTCTGCATAAGTCTGCTGCCTGAATATTTAAAACGGTGAATTGCAATTACAAGAAAATATATATAAATACACATTCAGAATAGATTCAATAGTGATAGAAGGATCGACTCGAATGAGATTATCTGGAATTAAAATTGGCTTCATAGAACTTTCTAATTATTTTGAGAAAATGTTTGTTTACATCTGCGCACGCCCTTAATTAAACTTTGAAGCTGACTAGACAAATTCCAGACAAATCGAAACCATGAGAATGCCCGACATATCGGGACGCAAGAGCAATAAAGGCATAGGATTTAATGCTGAGGATCGTTGTTGCAAAATGTCAATAAATTTCCGTATTCTCGGTAATTTGTAAAGTTTAAAATTAAGGTTGTAGTGTAGGTTTAGCGCCAAAATAGTCAAAATACATTATTATTGTATACATTTTATTGTATGCGGTGGGGAGGGGGGTCGCGATGAAAATTATGGTTCAAAAGTAGGCCGTGAATACTAAAAGATTGAGAAACACTGCATTAAGTAAAATTAAATAAGATGAGTTAAATTTTTTTTCTGATCAAATACTCAGAATTTTAAGTCTGGAAGTGATATTTCTGCAAAGCGAGATGCTTTGGCAATGCAAACGATTTTGAAGAACGTGTTTTTCATTCTTCATTTAAAAATATTGGCATGATAAACGAGATGTTACGCATTGTAAAATTAAATTAGAAAATATTATTATACTTTTAATTTACATTCTTTATTAGAAATTGGACTGTATAATATCATTAGTATAGTACAAAGACACATTACATTATTTATATGAAATTGTTTCATTTTATGTTTCTTATGAACTTTCGAAGCTCATTTGATTCCAAATATTCTATGCTTATACTAAAGCTCAACGTGTGTGTGTGTGTTGGCGCTCTACAAGCCAGACCGTTGGACCTACAGCTACCAAATTTGATACATATATACCTTGAAGGTCGAGAATATGCTCCTCTGAGCCCTTTTTTCGAATTTTTAATTAGAATTTCAATTTATTAAAATGTAAACGAAATTTCAACGTTTTTCCGCTATAACTTCCGAAAATACTATAGCACAAACATGATTTTTACATCAATTTAAAGATTTAAAAATTAACTTTCTAATGGTATCAGTGTTTTAATGTATAACTTAAGCCTCTATTTTGAACGAATTTTTAAAGAAATATTTTAACCATGTTTTTTTAGCACGTGACTGGATAAAATAAAAGAAAACAATGACGGAAGTTTAAATAAAAAAAAACCATCATCGCAAATCAAATCTAACGGAATGCAACTTTCAGCACGTGACTGGATAAAATAAACGAAATATAAAAAGTGATATTTTCTTTAAAAAATGCAAAGCAAAGGTTTCTATAATCGTTTGCAATATCTAAATAATTTATTCAACAAATCTTCTTTATTTAAGGTAAATCTGATTGAATTTAGACAGGATAGGCATTGAAATCTCGATTTAATGGTATATTTCTATAATCGTTTGCAATATATGTATCATTAATTCAATAATTTTTCCCTTTTTCGTTTTTTTTAAAAAAACATATTTAATATTTTGGCAACATCACTGAAAAAAATATTTTTAATATTTTGGATGCAAAACCAATAATTAAAACTGACTAATTTATAAAATTAAAGAATATTGTTAAGAAAACGTGTAATTTTAGAAATATCCGTCCATCCTCTTTAAGAAAATATTAATTTCAGGCCAATCAATGCCCAGAATTACTTCAAGGCTAATGAATATGTGATTTAATTGAAAATTTTAGAACGCATTACCATGACGAATGCGGCTAGTATTAAATAAACAAACAAAAAGATTGATTTTTTATCAAAATCTTATATATAATATTCCACTATTATCTCAACTTTATTTCAAGTTGAGATTTCAATAAATTTTAATTTAACTTCATTGAATTAATTATTTAAACTACACATATTGGAACCCTCATAAATAATATAACAATGAAATAATTTTTTTTTGCCACTTTTGGATTTTAAAAATTGTTAACATAATATAAAAATGTAATTTTTAAAGCCTTTTTTATGTATTAATTACAGTTCTTTTTGTATAGTTTTAAATGTGAAAATACAAAGCTTACTCTCGAATCGAATTATTTCCGTTACTTCAAAAATTGATCAAAGAAGGAAAAAAAAAATTCAAAATGGCGTACTTTGATTATAAAATATCATTGTCAATCTGGTTAATAGGTAGAATATGTTCTGGAAAATTGTTTAGAAGTTTGAGAAAATATACTGTCTTCTAAGTACCATTTTTTAAATATTTAAATTTTGCCATTATTTTTCAGTTTTATGCACAATATAGTTTCTGAATTTTATTATAATTGTCGTTTTCACACTTTTTAAATTATACTTTATTGCAAGTAATAATTGTTTAATAATTTACCAATATTATTATAAGTTGTAAGCGTTTTGCTCGTGCTTGTCCGTTGAGGCCTTTACCAGTCTGTTTGTAAGCTACCCATATATCCACTTTGGATTGGTCCTGTTACTTCATTTCAGATGTTATTAGAGATCTTAGAAAGTAATAAAATGTCAGATAATCGAAAAAATCGAAAGGAGTTTTGTAAAATTAATTATGAGGAAATTAAAAAAAAGAAATAAAAATAAACACAAAAACTGCATCAAGAATCAACTTATTTTTATGAAGAATGATACATCTGATGGCATTTTATTACAAATTTTGATCCATAACTTGATACTGTTCATTTCGGATTCAAAATCCCTCCTCACTTTTGCGCACTTGTCAGAGCGTTTTTATTTCGTCAAAATAAGGATGAGAAGAAAAAAGAATGAAGATTTTTATATTTAACAATAACGTGAACTTGGACTATGCGCAGGTTAAAGCAATAATCCAAAGTCTTGTGAGTTTCCAGAAAGGGCACACTTTCCCCCTTTGCCCCTCTCTTGCGATTTTCTGGGACTATTATTATTATTATTATTTATTAATACTGTAATAATAATATTATATTAATAATACTAATATTAATGCTATTATAATTACAGTATTAATAATTAATAATTATTATACATTGATAAATAAGTATCATAAAAATAACATACAAATCTAGGTTTATTACAAATCTCCTATTATTGAAAAGCTGTGAAGAGCCAAAAGTTAAGAAGTCTGTATTTATCTTCAAGACCTGAAAGAATTTTTATTTTAAATGTATTTGAAGAAATTAACCATCGTTAATCATTTTTGTATTTGATTAAAAGATATGAGAGATAATTATAAGAGAGATTATGATTATAAGATTTTAATCAAATTAAAAAATAACGTTTCATGGCAGAAAGTGTGAATTTATCGTTTAATTTTTCCTTTATATAGGAGGAAAAAAATCGTCTGCTTTTCGCACTTAA
Source organism: Argiope trifasciata (assembly GCA_026543055.1). Taxonomy (NCBI): domain Eukaryota; kingdom Metazoa; phylum Arthropoda; class Arachnida; order Araneae; family Araneidae; genus Argiope; species Argiope trifasciata. Next base: position 4,700 of record JAPMOQ010001856.1, on the reverse strand, counting down.
TATTGGATCTTATTTCATGCGCATTTAAATCTTTCAATTATAATTATTTATTTGTTCGAGAGCAAATTTATCAATAGTTTTTTTCTCAATATACTCTTTGGTATTTGTATATCAATTGAATGCCTTTGCAAACTTTAGGTTTTATCATAACAGGCGTCTATATATTTCGGTTCCAGGTAGGGCATCTTGAACATGATTAGCTGTTCCGGTCATGTGATTCACTGACTAATTGCTCCTATGTTGCATTAATATTAAACATTAATTTCCAAAACAATCACATTTGTAATGGTTGAAAAATACTAGTTTTTAAATTTCACTATAATTCCATTTATAAATAACTGAAAATATTACATTCTTAAAGTTTTTGTAACTGGGTTCTATGTGTTCATAAAATAAAAATAGAAACACACACTAATTACATATTTTAAGTTAATCATATACTTACACAGTTCTGTTATTCTTGTAGGGGGACCTTTATAAGTCAGGTAACAACCTCAAGATCTGAATAGTCACTTTTGTATAGTGGTTATGTTATCTGGCTTCGGAACCTAAGGTTGCGAGTTTGATCCTCGCCAATCACAACATTCTTAAAAAAAAAAAACTATTTTTAAAACTCTTTTTTTAAGATTAATCGCAAATAACGATGCAACCCGATCGTGTGTGATTTAAAATTAATCATATTCCTTTAAATTTCCATCATGCTAATAAATAATCGAAAGTACATTCAAAATATTTTTAATTCAAACAGATAACATATTTAAAATTAATCGAAAATAGATTCAAAGCAATCTTTCCTCTGCAGTGAGTAAACGTCAATGAATCACATGACCGAAACAGCCAATCATATTCAAGATGCCGTATCTGGAATCGAAAGATATAACCACCTGTTCACCATATGCCCTTAATGAAAATAATAGAGATTAACATGATAATTTTTGCCATAGTTTTTTGACAATTAATTGTTATTAGTTGGTTAGTAAAAGTATCCATATATGACTAAAAGCCATAATGGTTTTTAAAAATTATTATAGCAATATTTTTTTAATACAGTAAACTCTCAGTAATATGACAGACAACACACCAAAGAACCATCAAATTAATAAAAACTCTAAAATAATGAGATTCATTCAAAAAAAATTAGAGAGAAGTCTAAAAAACTCACAGCTTCTAGAAATTTTTAAGCTGATCATTTTTAAATAATGTTTCCAATACATTTTTTCCTCTTTTATTTCCAGAATCAGTTTTATTCATGCTTTTATTCTTTATACAATATGCATTTAATCAATATCAAACTATGGAAACAAACGAAAAGCTGAAGTTTCATTTCATTTCCTTTTTTTTTTTCAAAACCGGTAATATAAATTGTTGATGTTAGTATTCAAAAATATTTTACTTCCTGATCCCATTCCACATTTTCTATTTAATTAATTCAACAAGCTCTAAAATTGAATAGATGGCGCTCCATTTATTCTAATGATGACGATGCATATGACCAAACTAGGTAGGCATATATAACTTCAAATAAATTAATCTAGCATAACAAAGTGAACTCTGTTCTTACAGGTGTTTTTGCTACATTTTGTCCTTTAGAGATGCTTTTTTCAATTTGGTAAGGACTCTTCCACCATATTTTGAGGAATTTGGTTTTATGGTTTTGTGTTGTTTGTCTTGCTGTGATTTATTTTGGATACAAAAGGATTTGACTTACTATTGTATAATTTTTCTATATTTCGATTTTGTGATAAATTTCATCTCTAAAACCTCAATTTTCTGGGACTTTCGGGTGACGAGGGGTCAATTTGTTGAACAAAAGTCAGACCTCTCACAGAAAACATCCCTGGTTTGAATCCCTGTCTGATGGTGATGCTTGATAAAGTCCTCAGGCCGGATTCATTATATCTTTCTTTTTGGTTCTTTGGCTTTAAATGTAATATTTATTTATATCATTTGTTCTAATTTTGTTCATTTATTGTGTAGACACCTGTCAAGTTTGAGACAAACTCGACAAAGAGTTGATTGTCTGTTGTTCTGTATTTTCAGAAAATGTATATGGGATCATTCAAAAATGAATTGACTTAAATAAATCAAATTAAGTTTAAGATTTTGTGAATACAAGTGCAGCTTTGTGTTAAATCTTTGTTTCAATCGATTGAGAAAAATTTGTCTAAAACACGAATTTGATTTTGGATGTTATCAACGGGTGCGAGGGATTAATCATTAAAAAAAATACGCTTAAGATAATACGATAAATTCAGTAAAAATCCTAAATTTCCATCAAAAGGCAATATTTCGTAAATATTGTACGCCATTGTCATGTAAAGGGTTCTCTGGCATCATGAGTTTATTAAAGGCTATAGAGAAAGTTTTGGATAGATTACTCCCGCTGATTTTTAATATTATAGTACTCTTTCGTTGTATGCCTTGAATAAGCTTTGAAAGTAGAAACGCAGATACTGCAAAACTTGTTTTATTTAGAGGGATTAAACAAAAGTTTCTTCAGGAGTATCTGTGTAAATAGTCTTGACTTTTATTATCAATAAAATGGCTTTCTCTGAGATCATCACAGATAAACCTGTAAAGAAATACCAACAGTACTAAAAGCTATTTCCTACTGTTCTGAGTGGTAATGGTTTTAACAAAGGCAAAGGTTCAACGAAATTTTCACTTCACTTCAAAAGAAAGGGCAAGTGGTCATTAAAATAACGAGGCGGAACGGTAGACAGCGTTGATCAAATTGGAAACATCGATAAGCTCTTCGCTTTCCGATGTCCGATGGACCAGGCTGATAATGGGTGAAATAAGAGAATGACTCTAGAAGGACTTTCCATTAAAAACATCCGGAATATGGGTTTGTGATTGTTGCAACAACTTGTTATCATTGTTGATCAGCATGTTTGCCAAGATTATTCACTTCTTAGACTTTAAATCATGAATTTGAAGTTCATTTCTTAAAAATTTCACTTCGTTATTCGAAATGGCAGAAAAAGAGGATAATGGGTGAAATATGAGAATCAATGGAGAAGGACTTTTCATTAAAAACGTCAGTAATATGGGTTTGTGAAAGTTCCAACTTGTTATATAATTGTTGATCAGCATGTTTGCCAAGATTATTAACTTTTTAGAGTTGTAACTATGAGTTTAAAGCTCATTTCTTAAAAATTTCACCTTTATTCGAAATGGAAAAAAGGATGATAATGGGTGAACTATGAGAATCAATGGAGAAGGACTTTGCATTAAAAATGTCAGGAATATGGGTTTGTGAAAGTTGCAACAACTTGTTGGGCCGCGGTGGCCTGGTGGTAAAGTCTCGGCTTCGAAACCGGAGGGTTTCAGGTTCGAGACTCGATTCCACCGAAGAGACGTCGTGTGAGAGGGTCTGTTGCAGGCCAAACGTCCTCCCGCTGGTGTGGTGTGGAGAGGGAGGTGCCAGTTCAGGTGTCGTAATCGTCATCTGACCGTGGTTTAAAATTACGAGGTCCGTCCCAAAACAGCCCTCGTGTTGCTTTAAAATGGGACGTTAATATAACTAAACTAAACTAAAACTAAGCAATAATTTGTTATCATTGTTGATCAGCATGTTTGCCAATATTACTGACTTTTTAAACTTTTAACCATGAATTTGAAGTTCATTTCTTAAAAATTTCACTTTGTTATTCGAAATGGCAGAAAAAGAAGATTTTAATTGAATCAATTGTGCTACCAAAAACTGTGGATTATAATGTCTTGATCCTGACGGATCAAATAAAAGAATAGAATATCAATCAATTCGTTTATTTACAGCCATATATTTACGTAATAACAACTTGCTCTAATGTCGGTTAAAATATTTGATATTCACACTATTTAGAAGTGGATGGCATTTACACAATAGTCGAAGGTTGAAGGTTTATCGTGAAAAAGAATTCCCCATCAATACGGAGGAGTAACACCACAAGAACGAACAGGTTGTTAGTTAACACAGCTACTTCAAGGTGAAGCCTAATTCATTCACTAGTCCGCAATCCAAGAAGTCCTAATATTGAAACAGCCGATCAGATAGTCTTTCTCTGAACGGATTTTACAGGCCATTTGACAAGAATCTACATATATGGTATAAAGAACTATATACTATTACCATCCTATATACCTTACAATGTATCAAAACTGGACACCATCCATCCAACTTAAAGCCTTTTAAAGTCATATTTGTCATTGACAGACATACAGAGAGATGAAAAATTTCAAAAATTGTATTTTTTGAACTCAGTGAAGTCTAAAATGTAGAAATGCGTCGAAATCTCGAATTCGAATTTTGCATTCGACTATATTTTCTCTATACTACGCATACGAGAAAGTAAAAAAACTGTAACAATCAAATTGATGTCACTGAATATATATAAAATTTTGTAAATACCTATCTTGTGTTTAATACAAGATACCTATCTATACTTATACCTATCTTAATACCTATCTTGTGTAAATACCTATCTATCAGTTTTCTGTAGAATAAACAACAAAATTTGATTACATTTTTAATAAATCAAAATTTTAAAAAAGAGTCACCAAGTGAATCTTTTAGCTTAACCTTGATGAATCTAAACAGGCATACACTTTCTCAGTTTTATTATTAACTAGCTGGTACCCTGCGTGTTGCTGCCGCAGAAAAAATAATCTTGGAAATATCATTTGAAATTTAAAATAACAGTCTTGTTTAATTAGGA
>JAPMOQ010001840.1:0-12657 GCA_026543055.1 Argiope trifasciata | reverse complement strand
GCACGTTTACGGCGTGTATATAGGCACGTGGTCAACCCAAGGGAACACTTTATAATTTCAACGTGATCCCTACGGGATGGGCGAATCCATCATAAACCGTACTTTTCATAGGTAGGGACGTGGAATCGAGAGGGGCTAGGGATAACGTTGTCTTTTAAATGTTGAGTTGTAGCTCAACACTTATCCCAGCGTGTTTGTATTGTTGTGGATGGTCACGTTTCCCGAAGGAGCTGTCGACATCTTAGCTTAAAACATATATTTCAGTAACCTTCCATCTTATTTAATGGATATTTAATACAAATACCATTTAATCATATTTATAGAATCATTATTTAACAAAAATTCTGTTTCATATTCATATAGCTTTCAATACAGCATGTGCCTCTTAAATTATGATTGTATTTTTTGTAAACTTTATGTGATTGTAGGAATATAATGTCTTTATTATCAGAAGAAAAAAAAAAATATTCTGCCGATGATTATATTTGCCTTCACCCTTCAAGAACAGCGTACGTCTATTTTTTTATAATTCCTAAGCTTAACACTTCTCATTGTTTCAGAATGTTCAAATGAACTGAAAATTTTTTTTGAAAGAATTCTGCAGAAGTATTTTCTATAATGTCATTAGATTTAAGAGTTGCTGTTGATTCTAAATTTAAACTAAACTTTTTGGATTTAGAATGTTTTCTGATATTTCGCATTTTCTGCAGTCCCTAAAGATACAGCTGACCATTTTTTTTTTCTGATGGGTCATTCTTATTTTTAAAAAATCAAGTAAAATTTTATAATAATTCACACATAGGTTCATGGGGTCTCTTTTAGAATGTACCGAGTGTTCGAAAATTGTTTATTCAAAATCAGGTGTAGTACTGGCAAGTTGAATCTTGAACATTATTTAACGATAAAAAGCAGCTCATTACATAATTTCTGAGAAGATATACTATAATTTAAATTATTTAGGTAATTAATTTCTTCTTATAGCTTTTTTATTTCATTGATTTTTTATTCTGAAGTTTTATTTATGGTAGCCATGTTTTTCAGTTGTAATACTTTTTCTACTATATATCATCTTATTCTTAATAAAGTTTACACATTTTATATGTAGTTTGTACATTCAATATGTGTCTTTATTTATTGTAAAACCTTCTTAATAATGTTTATTCCTCTTATTAAAATTTTACACTGTAAATAAGAGCAAAATATATCAATTCAATAGACATAAAATAATTTTGTGTTAATATTTTAATTTAGTTACAAGCTTAACAATTTGCTATTTTTATTAATCGATTTTTGATAAGAGTTTAGTAAAATATCCTACATCCAAGGCGTCTTCTATTATGCAGTGTATATGTTTGTTGGATTAACTTGGTCAAATGTTCAGGCATAATTGTTTTTCATTATTACTATTATAAATTATGAGAATTACATATATAATTTTGTAAATTGCAGATTGTGAGTGTTTTTTTAAAAATCATTAATCACTTACTGAAGAAATTTTTGGCAGGCATTCAGTTAAGTTTAGTGTTATGGGTATACCAATCTGTAAATATTCTTTAGTACTGTAATATTCTTATATTCTATGTGAATAAAAAATTTTTTCCTATACCTATAGCTGAGCATGCACAATGTTTCCTATGTTAACTGATAATATATTGTCTATACTTATCAGCCATTCATATTTCGATTTCCTTAATGATTTCAGAGTAAACCTAATGAAAACCAATATATCATTTCCTTAACTAAGTCACAAAAATGAGCTAGTAAGTAAATATTCAAAACAAGTTTAAATAAAATTACTTTCATTCTATTTACTTTGTTCCTTTACTTTTCAGATTTGCTGTAACTTTGTTTCTAGAATGTTCATCTAACATTATTATACATATTTTGAAAAACGATAAAATAAATAATAGAATTATAATATATATACTATATTTTTAATATTCTTCTAAGTTTTGTTTAGGTTTTTTGTTTCTTAAAGTGTAATAGCTCAAATCAAGTTTTTCAAATGATGAAATATATTTTATGGTTTTACAAAGTTATTTGTCTCGAATAAAACTGCAATGCTATATTTTTTAATAATTAAGTGCAATATACCAATGTAGAAACTGAATTGCATCCAAGATATTAAAGAAAAAATCTGCATTTAAAAATTTCATTTCTTATGCTGTATTTAATAAAAAGTTTCGGTAACATATCTATTCACAATCTTTAAGTTATCTTCAAGTTCACCCAATTTTCGAGAGCTAAAGTTCTACAGATTAACTAGTTTATTTAGCATAATTATAATATATAAACAAAAATTGTTTGTAACATTTGACTAAATAACAAAATGCACTTTTATTAACACATTACAAGGGTAAAAATGGACTCATTTTTTTATCCACTCTTTACATAACTTGCTTCAATGAATGAAATAATTCAATAATTTAGTGGGCAAATATTTTTATATACTACTAATAAAGTTGAATTAGTTTTTTAAAATGAAATTTGCCGTTTTTCCACTATAATAAACAAAAAGATCACTAAAAAACAAATTTTACATTGGATTTTTTAAATTATATCTATTGAATTGTAGAAAATTATTTTTATTTTTAATAATATTTTCCTCTCTATAATAAGTTACATTACTACCCAGAAATCCAAATCGTTTTCATTAGTTTATCATGTAGTTCATCGCATCATTTTCGCCTATTATTGAAAGTCAAGAAGTATTTTACTTAATATCTGAGCAATTTTATAAAACAAATTTTAAAAAGTGAAGCTACAATACAATCAAATTTAGAAGATAGATGAAAGGGTTATTTACATTTTCAACAGTGCCATGTTGAACGCAACATGCAACAGTCTCTATTTGAAAAGTTTATAATCACCATACACAGAGTAAAAATATTTAAGTTAGACAATTATATTAATTTCATAATTTTAAAGTTAAATTATTTGATAAACTCATTCATATGAACTTATATCTAAACAATTTATCTGAAAACAAATACAACCAATATTCTTGTTGAACAAACTGGTTACCTGATGTGACAAATATGAATATATATACATTATGAAATACATAACAAAATAGGCAGTAAAATATTAACAATATGTTTTAATATTGCATAGTATTCCCTCGTCATTTATTAATCTTTTTTTGTTTGATCACGTGTTTTCATAATAAATATATATTGTATTTAATTTTATTACATATTGAACATTTTACACCATTTGTGACTAATGTCTGTTAAATAGATTGCATCTCAAAAAACAGTTTGCTTCTGTAGGCTCTTCTAAATTTAGCTTTCTTTTCTTTGTGATTCATACGAACTTGCCAAAGTCATTTTTTATTTTTATCATGATTACATATTTTGTAAGGATATCTTTGTATATTGTTTGATAAACATTAACATGAGAATTTCGTTTTGTCACTCTTTTGTTGTCAAAGTAGTAAAAACTTTAGTAATGTGTTAACTTGCACTATCATTTTAATAAGAGAAGCATTAAGATTTAGGTGAGGAAAATTTTGACAAATCATATAAAACCTGTTCATGATAATGAATATATTCATTATTATTATTATTTTATGATTCTCATAATGAAACCAACCAAAATTATTCAAATAAATTAATATGTATTGTAATTATTTACAAAAGTAAGATGGCACAATTACTTCATTCCCAAATATTGCAAATAAGATTTTCTGTCTCTGAATAATAATTGAAAGATATTGCCATGAATAGATTTATTCATATTTTATCTATATAAATAAAAATGAATGTTTGTCTGCATGTCTGTTATGCCTTCCTCAGCCATTCATCTGGTTGCTATGAAACTTGCTCAGCTTATTGTTTACATCTACAGGTTGGTTATAGGCATAGTACAATTATATAAAATTTGAAAAAAAAAAAAAAAAAAAAAAAAATGGATCTCAAAAAATCTATTTACCAATTTAATCTCTAAATAACTTGCTGAGGAGACACAATAGATTCCATAGTAATGCTAGATAACAAGTTAAAATTTAATATAGTATATGTTGAATTACATACAATAGTTATATTGTACATAAATACCATGCAAATCATTCTCATAGGCAACAACTTTATTACAGATTATGCAAGAAAGTTTTTGGGGGACCAATCCTGGGGTTTTTAAAATGTAATTAAATTACAGTGTTTTTTTCAATAACTTCCAAAAATATTATAGTTTAAATTATTTTTGCAGCATCTTTTTTTCAAAAAATTAACCTTAATTTTAATATAAACAGTATTAAAAAAACTTATATCCTCCGAAACATTCGTATGAATTATATCTTAATACACTTATGTAACTGAATACAATCTTGCACTAGTCTTAAGAAAATTGAAATAGTTCTATATTAAAAAAATATTATAAAATACCATTTTTTGCAACTTTAAATTGTTAACAGATGTTATTTTCAAGTAATACTAATTGAACTAATAAAATACTTCATCAAATGAAAATATTTTAAGCATATTTATAATTGTGTAATAAATTAAATGTAATTAATTTGTTATAAATGAATTTAAATTATCAATGAAACATGAATTGAAATTTAGTTTTATTTCATGCATTAAAAAGGTTCATCAAGGTTTTTATGACTCGTATATCAAGATTTATCCATTAAGTAATAATTTGTTTTATTTGTCAAGAGGAGAATAACTTGTAGTAACAAAAAATTTTGATATTTACAATATAATATAACAAAGTAATTCTCAATTAAACATTAATAAAATGAGAATTCATATACGAAAATTATTTATTGAATAAAGATTTGTCTTGATTTACAATGAATATTACAATATATGCCTACTTAACTTACCATATCTATTTTAACACTATGATTAGAGAAGGAAATAAACTTTGAGATGAAGTTGTTTTCACAGTTAACACTTTATAAAACTATGTTTCTAAATTTATATACAAGTTTTTTTTACTTATTTTTTTAAATAATAAAGATGGCCTAGTCATTAAATTTTGGTTATAAGTCTTTTACTCATAAAACAGGTTACTTAAATTCAATAAGTTATTTCATTCCTTAATTTATTATCCTTACAACAATTTAACATGCATTTACTTAAAATTATAAAACACAAAAGTAATATAATGTCAAAAAAAATCAACATGATAAAGATTTGTTTTATTTACAAATTAGGAAACTTAAATATCAATACCATATTACTTCATCTTCATTTTGTATTTAATACATTTCTAAAAATTATATATGATCTGTTTGCGAAATGCAAAACATTTCCAAGTATAAGAAATAGTCAGTTTTTTAAAGATATTCAAAGAGGGTAAACTATATCCATAATTACATGCTAAAATAACGACAACGTTTTCCTTCGTGCTCAGCAAATAACGATTCATCTGAACCGGGATAAGTGTTGAGCTACAACTCAACATTTAAAACACAACGTTATCCCTGCTGCCCCTCTCGATTCAACGTCCCTACCTAAGAAAGTACGGTTTGCGATGGACTCGTCCTTCCCGTAGGGATAAACGTTGGGATTGAGACGCTAGTCAAGGGAACAGTAACAAAAAAACGCCTCCCCTGACCTTTCCTAAATAGGCCACTTTAGGGTTGCCACCGGTCAAACAGGGGTTACCATATTTGGCAATACATCGACAAGAAAATTCAAATTTGGCGCCGTACCATAAACTTTACTTTGGCCAAATTATATTTTATTTGCAGATAAAGAACATGCAAAATAATCTCTAACTTAATATAAAGTGCATGCAATTTTGCACTTTACAACACACTTTATTTACATATTTTTCCCACAAAATATTAGAATATTCTCGATTTTCGTATTCAAACTAATGCATTTTATGATGATAAATTTGAACATATAATAGCTGAAACATTTAAAATATTTAATGAAATTTTAAAATTTCTTCGCTATTTAAAAATACGTCAAAATAAAAACATAGTATATTGATGATTAAAAATAAAAACAGAAGTCCTAAAATCTTAAAAAGTTCAATGTATTTAAAATCACATTATTTTCAAAGAAATTAATGGAAACTATTGTCAAGCAGAAATATAATTATAAAATATCTCTTTTGTACCAATCAACTTAATACCAAAATATATATCAATGTACAAGAATATCACACATTCCTAAAAAGTGAATATTTTTAATTTCAAAAATGAAGTTATCTTAACACAATCAAGAAATTTTGTACAATAAATAAAAGAAAAAAAAAGGGGTTGGTATATATTTCTATCATGAACATATCATTCCTACCATTTATTCCATATTATGATTTTAAACCATTAATGAACAATGACCTCATTTTGGGTAAGTTAACATTTTCATTAAACACATTTTTTTTCTGTTCCTTTTTTTCCAATATATAAGTCAATTTATATTCCTAAACACTCTTTTCTACTGGCATATTCCTTACATAAACCAGATTTTAAAGTTCAAAAGTGTATCATATTAATTTTTTAAAAAACTTTTTTTTGTCTTTGGTTTATTTTTAAGGTAATACACAAAGTTAATTTTATTTATTTTGCGTTTTTTTTTTCTTCTGAACTCTCAATTTTAATAATCTCTCAAATACATGTAACATTTTTTAAATTACTTTTTATTGATTGCTCAACTTATTTTGTTATTGCTATATTTTAACTTTTACTCCCAGTTATCTTAATCTTGATGCTTTCAAGATAATTTAAAAGAATTTTATTGAAATTAGTGTTTTGAATTAAATTTTCTTAATAATAGTAAAAACGATATGTCTTTGCAAGGTTGATTTGAACAACACAACTGTTTACATTATTTTTTTTTATTTAAATTTCAATAAAACGTCATGAAATAGGAAATAAACAGCATGATTTGATGACATGAGCATTGATAACATGGGAATTTTATAATTTTCAAAGCATTTACATGTAAAATTTCTCACTTAATGCATAAAAACATATTAAACATTTATATTAATAAGTATTCAAGACAATGCATGGCGCATACACAAAGTTTCATATTGCAATAAAAATATCATTTACCTCTCTCTTAAGATCAGTGCTATATTGGAATTAATTACAAAAGCAATTCGTACATTCAGACAAAAGACTATATTGCAACTCCATCTCTATTAATAATTTTATGATAATATCGGATTCTTCGTAAATATCATCCACGCATGTTTACATTTTTGTAGCATTCCTGCTTTATCATAAATAGCGCACGGCTCTTAAACGAAATTATCTTTCAAGTACGGTTCAACAAATCGAATCCATTATGAGCGAAATAAACAGATTGAACGAGTAATGCCATCCTATTTAATCCAATGAGCCGAATGCCGTTAGAGACAGAGATGATAAAGCATCCGGACTCGAGGAGCCTCGGATGAGAAGAGAGAACAGATGTTCCATGCCACAATAAGCGGTCCCATAATAAAAACCATTAATATCATTATTACCTAACTATTTAATATAAAATACAATGAGGATTTAAAAAACAAAGAGTCATTAATTTTTACTTCACCGGAAAATACAAATGGAAGTGAAATAACTATACTGTGCCGAGTGAAGAAGGAAATTTAAAAACCAGCTTTCTTTATTAAACAGAAATTATTCTTAAAGTTTAAAAAATAGTAGAGTCTCTAAAAAAATTATCTTCACAATGCAATTTAAAAAAATTAAAATATTGATTGTATCTGAAAAACCTGAATTATATGTCTAAAATATTAAAGATATCGTTTGTAAGCACAAGATATTGTAAAATACTATTTCCAAAATATTGCTCGATATTCTGATTAATAGTCAATATCATGAAGATATTATAACGTTATTGTAATATATTATTTTGGTGGTTTATTTTTAGAATAAGAAAATAAATATATATTAAGCCAGGTGTATGTTCATTTTAGTAACATGAAAGCGAAACTGAAAACAGCATTATTGAATAAATCAAAGCAAAAAAAAAAAAAAAAAAAAAAAAAAAAAAAAAGGAGGAAGAAGAAGAGGAAAAGCAAAGCAAGAAAAGAAAAAGAAATCAGTTCTACTAAGGCGTAGTGGGCAAAAAACGCGGCCCAAATAAGCAATGCGTTTATGTGGCTCTTATATTGTACTAGCACTCTAGATAGCAAATAAATAAAGCCATGCCTGATAATCATTTACATTCTCTCAATCACTCTTGACTACAATAACAAACACATCATGTCATGTTCAGGGTCCCACTCACCTTTGACGCACCACTACCAATGACAAGTTTCAGTGGGAAAGAGACTAGATCAGAGTTTCCCAAACTTTTTTGTGTCGTAGACCCCTTGCCATGTTTTTCCGTATTGAATAGAACCCCTATACCTGATATTGATTTCCTGTAAATTTCTAACTGTAGTGAAGTTTACTGTTAAAAACTTAAAGTAAAAACACATGTTAATTTATACATTTATTAATTGAATTTAAATTTATACTACTCAAAATAAAATTTCGTATCTGTTATGTAAAATCTATGTAACATGAAATAAACATAAAATAAACTAACATAAGCAAAAAGTCAATATTTTTAATGAGAAGGATGAGCCTGATGCTTTAAAAATAAATTATCAACATTTGGCGTCAATTTTGTAAGGGTTAATCTTAAATCTCCTCGGCTAATGATGTCCAGTCTGTTTCTTTTATTCGTTAAGAGATTAGTAACAGCGCTAAACCCCTTTTCCACTAGGTATGACGATGGAAAGGAGATTAAAAATTTCCTCGCTATATTCCATAATACGGGATAAGTAATGGGTATGTTGCAAAGAAGCCAGAATTGCTGATATCCGTTTTTAAACTGAACCTTAAGTTCTTCGTTTGTACTTAGTTCTGTCCTCTTGTATTATGACATTCGTTTCTTCTATGTCACCATATGGATTAATTATCCATGGTGGTATAACCGTAGTCAAAATATCCTCAAACTTAGATTCAAAATCTGAATGGAGGGCATTTAAATGTTGAACGTAAGTTAAAACGTCGTCTTCCTGGCAGCTTGTCTGTGACAAATTGGGGAACTGAGAAAATTCACCCCGTCCAATACTTTGCTTCATTAGTTTAACTTTGGCAAGAAACGCTGATAAGATGGACTTTGTTTTAATCAAATTTAAACTGACGCCTTGTAATTGCAAATTAACCATATTAAATTTTGTAAACAAATCTGTTAAATAGGCAATGTCTGTTTTCCTCTTCATTAAATTTTCTTTTAAAATTTTATCTTTAGTATCCAGAAATTCTAAAATAGCCTCAAAAAGTGCAAACATGAGCCTTTCGACAGCCAGCGTACTTCAGTGTGAAGGAGTAATTGATGAAAGTGTTCGTCATTTGCTTCACACAACTGCGCAAATAACCGCGTATTCAACGCGTTGCTTCGGATTCGATTTACTGCATCAATGACAAAATGAAGTGATTCATGCAATCTAACACTCAAATTTTTAGCAACTAAATGTTGTCGATGGATGACGCAATGTATTGCTAACACCCCTGACACATTTTGTTAATAGCTTATAAATCCACGATAACGTCCAACCATGGCAGGAGCTCCATCTATAGCTACTGATATTATATTTGATAAAGGAATTGCTTTTTCAATGAAATAATCCTTCAAAACATGGAATATTGATTCACCTTTAGTGTCGGTTATCAAAGTTCTTGCGAAGAGCAGTTCTTCGTGGATTTCTTGATTCATAATAAAACGAACATATGCCAATAATAATGCTGTATTATCAGGTAAAGTTGGCTCGTCCAGTTGTTTAGAGAAATGGGACGTTTGCAAATAATTACATAAGAAGCTTTCAATATCAAAACCCATTTCATCAATACGTCTTTCAACAGTATTGTTGCTTAAGGGAATTCTTTTAATGATATCAGATGCAGGTTTGTGTAAAACAGCTCTTCAACGGCTGGCAAAATTAACTTCTCTCCGATAGTAAACAGTTTTCCGGATTTTGCCATAAGTAACGAGATATTGTAAGACGCCCGCAAACCATCATCATTTCTTTGTGACGTCGAAGTAAACATTCTGTCCAGTGTAGGTTTCTTTTGAAGTTCATCTTTGAGTGTTTGAAAGTATTTCAAATCTTTCTCTGTTTTATCAGAGTGGCATCTTCTGAGATGATCTTGCAGTTTAGATGGTTTCATAGCGTCATTGTTCAAAACTTTGTTGCATAAAAGGCACATAGGCAATTTTTTGTCCGCCAATGATGGAATGAAGTCAAATTTCAAATAATCAACATTGTACTGTTTACATTTCTTTTTAGATTCAGACATGGCATCAGTCATCTATGGGCAAAATAAAATTATTTAAATAAGACAGAAAATACAGCAGCTGTATATTCAAAATATTTTTTGATTTTTCCGAAAATATTCCATAATTCGAACATTTTCTTGCAAGAATTACGGAGATTGCACTGTAATTATAATACCGATTGCTAAAACTTTTAAAAAGAAACTATTGAGGAGCACTCGTGTAATTTTGCATGATTGAATTTTAAACTACTTATAACTAAAGTCTTGATTGGCGTAATTTATTTATCTTTGCTAACTACGAGTACAAAACTAAATTTTAATATTAAAAAAATGTACTTACTTTTCTCTAGCACTCTCAAACAAAATAACACTGACTCACTATAATTTATGTGATATACTATCTGTTTATATTTTTAAAAATATTTTCTTACAGCTTTCCTTTTCAATATTCAGGAAACGAATAAACGTATTTGTCCCACATTAGTATTTATAGAGTGACGAATTGAACAAGTCAGTGCAAGGTAGCGAAGATCTGAGACTGCGACTCTCGGGTTTTTACGGGTTCAAAACGTGTTGTGACCACAAATCGAATACCAACACCCTACAGCTTACACAATTTTATAAACATATATAAAAAAATTTTACTTCATAGGTACTTTTATGAATAATGTAAATGTTTTGATATTATTAGTTTAGTTTAGTTTAGTTATATTAACGTCCCGTTTAAAGCAACACGAGGGCTATTTTGGGACGGACCTCGTAATTTTGATTCACGGTCAGATGACGAGGACGATACCTGAACTGGCACCCCCCTCTCCACACCACGCCACACCAGCGGGAGGACATTTGGCCTGACAGATTTAACGTGCAACAGACCCCCTCACACGACGGTTCTTCAGTGGAATCGAGTCTCGAACCTGAAACCCTTCGGTTCCGAAGCCGAGACTTTACCACCGGGCCACCGCGGCTCTTTTGATATTATAAGAACGTATGATGTGAGTAAATAGGTACTATCAGTGTATGTGTTGAGATTTACTATCGTGGATCCCCATTTTTATTTCATGGACCCCCAATTTTTTTTTTTTTCGCTGACGTAGACCCCTTGAAGGTTATCATAGACCCCTAGGGGTCGATATAGACCACTTTGGGAATCACTGGACTAGATAAATGTCATCATTCGACCAAGTGCAAGATTTTGTAAAATATTTCCGCGATGTTGTTCGAGATTATGAATACTAGCCAATATCGGGAAGATATCATAGAAATGTTGATCAGCATTTTGTACAAATAGGGATGGAAGAAAAACTGTTAGAAGAATGTTTTATCAAAAACTGAAGTGCTATGTTTTTAAAGTGCTATTATATGCAATAAAAACGGGTTGTTTTGAAATATATTAAACATTTCTTTGCCATTAAAAATTTAAATTGAAAAATGAATAATTAAATGATCAGCCTTTCTAATTATGCTTGGAAGACAATAAATTTGTTTTTAATTTGAGATTGTTTTTTTATTTGAAACATGGACATAATAGTAAATCATTTTCCTATGGATTTCATTAATAATTTTTTTTACCCACATCTGATATTACAATCCAATACAAAAAAAGCGAGTGGGAGGACTTTAAGATATATTAGCATATTCCATTTTGAACAAAATTATCATCGCTTCTTTAAAATTATCATCACTTCCATTCACATCATTAACAAAATTTTTAATTGAAAATTATTGTTTTCCAGAGTTTTTCCAACTCAGCTCTGCTTCTTTCATTCGAGCAGATTTTTTCCCGTTATGCAGAAGCATAGCGGAAGGGGGTCGAGATATGTGATCTTTCATTCAAATGTTTTTCAATTTCGGCGATATTTGATGTCGTCAAACGTGAAATTTTATTCTGTATGTTTCAACATTGATTCTGTCTACAAACAGAAATAATGTAGGAAAAAACAGTGATATTTTATTTCGTGTCGGTATTTTTCCAGCAAATATTGTAACATTTTTTTTGAAATAATTTAATTAAAGAAAGAAAAACTTGTTGCATTTGTGGAAGAAATGAAATTTTAACTGACGGAAGGAGAAGCGATTTTGTTTTATGTGAATGAAATAATCGTATTCATTAAATCAACTTTTTAATTGTAAATTCAAAGAAATGTTATATTCATATTATTAATTAGATAATTCCTACAAAATTTTTAAAATTTTATAGATTTTCTGTAGTTGGTATTTATCAAATAACATAATCAATGCGATAGATTAGCAAAGGTTGATGAAGATACAATTTCGGTATTTATTAAATCACATAATCACAGTGATCAGTATGAAAAATCTGATAAGGTTAAAGATTAATTAAATAGAAAAAATTGCATGAAAACTAGTATTCTTAATAATAAAGGAAATAATAACTGAGTAAAACCATTATATATATA
>JAPMOQ010001831.1:3116-19534 GCA_026543055.1 Argiope trifasciata | reverse complement strand
AAAAAAAAAAGCATTTGAAAATCAAAATTTTATTATAAAGAGAGAAAATAATACTGAAATTTAGATTGAAAAAATCGTTTTATAGAGGTTTATTGTTCTAGAGAATTTCGCAATATTGAGGGGAAATTAACATTAGTTTATATGCAAAATCACCGGGACCACAAAACATTATTGTAGTAGAGAGAATTATTGTTGTATCGGGTATCGTTGTAGCGAGAGTTTACTGTATTTAAAATTGGGGAAAAATAGAATGCTCGGCACATTCGAATTTCAAAATTGTTTACTGTAATATTCTTCGACTATTAAAGCATTTTTTGTAGATGCTGATATGTTGCTGCTTTAGCATATTGTGACGTCTTCTTACAATTTCGTAAAATTCGTAATAAACTCCTCATGATACAAAGAAAAAAAAGGGCAGAAAATTTTAAAATAAAGAATGCTTAGTCATTGCCAACTTTCTTTGAAATATGATTTTTCTTCAATTCTTTCTAATTTCTTAAATACTGTGGTTACGGAATTCATTAAAAATGCTAATTAATCACATTCTTTACATGATCGAAATTCAAAGGTAGTATAATCAGCATTTCAGGTGAAATTTTCTAAAAAAATATTTGAATTTTGCGCTTAACCGATATTTTTTATCATAACACAGTAATGTTTTTAAATCTATACAGAAATTGAAATAATTCCTTTTTAATAAAATAAATATACTACGCACAATTCCTTGAAAATCATTTTATTAAAACACCAGCGGGTGACCGAGCTCCGCTCGGAGAAAACAGGTATCGAAGCTAACTCGAAGATTTAAATTTTCAATTGTGATTTATCAAAACAATACATGCCAGAAGAAAATTTGTGAAACCATTGGTGAAAAGATAACCGGTTAAAGTGCACCATTGTAAACTATTCCAAACAAAGTTAGAGTTTGGAAAGGGAACTATTCTATACAAAGGTAAAGTTTGAAAAGTCATAGGAAATAAAATGTAATTGATAACAAAAAATTATACAATTACCGCTTGGAACCTATTAGACTAAAGACAAAGAAAATTTAAGTGCTGCCATCTATAGCCATTATGGCGAACTAATAAAGTTTGAAAATATCCTATCTGTAACTCCGAACTGCTCGACCGTAGCGCTTCAAAACCGACGCCAATCGATTCCTCGTGGCCAAAAACCGCAGACCCCCAAGTTTACCGGAGTTTATTAATTCTGGGGCGATTTTCGACTTGGCAACCATTCCTCGTATTATAGTATTAGATTTTTTAATAACTGTCAAAAGCAGCGATAATAATCTCACCCAAACTTTCTCATATACTGTCTAATAAAGGTGTTATCGCTGAGAATGCTTTGCATTTAGGAGTGAAAATTTAGTAGAAATCATTCTTAGCATTGTGCTTTCAGACAGTAATCACATTTTTAAAATAAGGAAGCAATAAACGCATTAAGATACTTAAATCACAAAGGTATTTATGAAACGTTTGATCTGATGCTTAGAGAAATGGGCTGTTTATAAGGTTTTTTGGATTTTAGTTAGTCTTCAAACCGAGAATAGTGTTCACGCATTTTTTATTTTTATTTCTTATACATTCTTTAATAATTTCTTTGTTTTCGTTAATAATTTCTTTGTTTTCTATTGATTTTTGTAGTTCTTATACATCAAAAATGAAATTTTATTCTGAAATATCTATAAATTTGGGAGTAAAGAGCTTGAGCATGCGCAGCAATTATTCAAATTTTTAATATTGTGTTTTTAGACCAGAATCCCATTATTTTTTAAGGCGACACAGTACAAGAAATATTATCAAGGCGTGAAATTTTTTTATTGGCTCATATGATAAATTGGGTCAATCTAAATGTGCCTGCAAAATTTTATAGTGATAGCTTTATTTTTTTTATTAAGTTATTGAAGAATTTTGGATGCCCGACAGGAGAGAATAATGTTGCCACGCTCACTTTTTAGATTCATACACCTATAAAAGTTCATTTGGCAAAAATATTGCCAATTTACCAAAGGCTTTCATCAAATGAGCTATTAGAGCGATTTATTTGGTTCAAGACATAAAACTTCAGTCAGACTCTCCACAGTATCATTTGGAGCAAATGCTCAAAAGTTACTACCCACTGCACCGACCAAACAGAATAGCAGAAATTGTAAGAAGAATAACAGAAATAGCAATCAGAGTTATAGAAATATACATTTAATCTATTTTGATATGCGCATTAATTTTTTAAAAAATATCATAAGATTTGGGAAATATTGATATTTTGTTTGGTTTTTCTTTATATATCTTCAATATGCAAATATAATATTTTGTTTTTATAAGTTATTGCAATTTTTAACATTAAACAATTTAGAATAACTTGAAACACATCTTGTAAACGTTACATGCAAATTGGATAAATTTTATATCATGATTTAGGTGAATTCAAAACTTTAAATGCATTTTTCTCCATGTTCGTTTTTTTGCTTATATACTAAATTTCGAAAGTCTAAGGCTTTCTTAAAAATGCTATAAAAGTGGGAAATTTTTTAATGAATATTCAGAAATATATTTTATAAAACTTAGTATAGATGTGTAGTAATTTTTTTAAAAAATGTTCAAATTCAGAATTCCTGCACATATTAGATTTTTTGTTTTGTTTTTTTACAGTAAAAAAAATTAATACTGTTGATATTGAGAAATTATACTGAGAAAATCCACACTACATTTTATGTAGTGAATTAATAGCTATTAAGAAAAAAAAGTATGAGAAAAATCTTCACATTTAAAAAAAAAGCCTCAGGGATTTGGAAAATGCTCAAAAATATTTTTTAAACACATTTTTTATAAAAATTTACGGAAGAGTTATATATATATATTACATAAAATGAAAGTAAAATATAATTTTAAACATTGAAATTTTAAAAAAATGGGAGGGTACTGTAAAACTAATTAGGAATCACACTTTCACGGGTGTTGAACAGATGCTTTGTCTGATGGGTATAAAAATTTGCTAAATGGAAGCTTTTTACTTGACTTTAGTTCGAGTCTCAAAACCGAGGAAAGTCTTTAGAATATTTATTTTTTTATCATATATATATATAAATTTTGTTTCTCCGTACCATTTAACAACTACAAAAAATGGTTCGCAATGCTGCTCTAGCCACCAAAACATATATTTGTTGATTGTCAGAGAGATCTTTCATTCATAATATCACATTCCAAGTTTTAAATAGATTTAAAATCTTATCAAAGTACAATGCTAAGGAATAGGAATGACTTCTGCGCATGTGCTACAGTTAACATTAAAATTTCTAATAAATCTATATTTATTTTAAAGAATTATTTTATTTCCAAATTATTAGGATCGGCATAGTTAAGATTTATCATAGAATTAGTATTAAGAAAAATATTCAAAATAAAACATAAAAAGGGATAAATATATTAAAAATAATTAAGCTATTTCATTTACTTTTCATTTTTGTGAACTTTAAGCGCTTAATTTAGAATTTAATTTTAATTTCGATTTCGACCTAATTAGTTTCGTTTTAATTTTTGTTGACTCAGGAAATGGGTTTTAATTATATTAATACTTTTATGGTTGTATACATATATATATGTATATAACAATTCATATGACAATCCAAGTATGAAAGACGCTGGAAATCTGGTTAAAAAGCTAAATACTAAGAATAGGAATGAATTCTGCGCATATGCGTGAAATAAAAAATTAAAATTTTGAACAAATCTCTAAACATATGAACGAAATATATTATTTTTAAAATATGAGTTATGAAAGAAATCAGAGTAACTATAAGAATAATTTTGGGAATATTATTCAATTGAAAAATAAATCCATTTTTCGCTTTCGAGACTCGCACTGAGTACCAGCAGAAACCTTTTAACTCCTCAATCACTCTAACCACCAAGCCTTATATTCCTTGTGTATCTCAGGACTTTATCCTTATTAATAAGAGAAACCAAGTATCAAAGAAGCTGAAAATCTGGTCAAAAAACCAAATGTTAAAATCAGGAATGACTTTTACGTATGACAATTAAAATTTCAAGCAAGTCTTAAATATATTAACGAAGTATTTTATTTATGAAATATTAGTTGTGGAATAATTCAGAGTACCTATCGTATTAGTACTCGAAATATAATTTTTAAATAAATGTGAAAAAAATTAAAATGAACCTAATAAATAAAAATGAATTTAACCAGCGGAAATATTGACAACTAGCCGCCTTTGGCGACCAGCTGGTTCGCCATGAGTAATGCGTTTTAAAATTTTCAATTAAATCACATATTCATTAGCCAAAATTTAAAAAATAGATAAAGCTCACAGAATCAGTTACTAGTAGTTAGAGTCGGTAACTTTATTCGGAAAAACTTTTTGAGTTTAATGCTCTAACAATTTGTCGATTATGCTTCCAAAATATTAAAAATGTTTTTTTCGATGATATTGCCAAAATGTTAAATATGTTTTTTAAAGAAAGCGAAAAAGGGAAAAAATTATTGAATTAATGATACAGATATTGCAAACGATTATAGAAATATGCCATTAAGTCGGGATTTCAATGCATATCCTGTCTAAATTCGATCAGGTTTACCGTAAATAAAGAAGATTTATTGAATTAATCATTTAGATATTGCAAACGATTGTAGAATCCTTTGCTTTGCATTTATTTTTTTAGAAAATATCACATTTTATGTTTCTTTTATTTTATCCGGTCACGTGCTGAAAGTTGTATTTCGATTTCGATTTGATTGATTTGATTTGCGATGATAGTTGTTGTTTTTTCATTTGAACTTCCGGCATTGTTTTATTTTATTTTATCCAGTCACGTGCTAAAAAAACATGGTTAAAATATTTCTTTAAAAATTCGTTAAAAATAGAAGCTTGAGTTATACATTAAAACACTGATACCATTAGAAAGCTAATTTTTTTTTTAATATTTTTAAATTGATGTTACAATCATGTTTGTCCGATAATATTTTCGGAAGTTATAGCGGAAAAACGTCGAAATTTCGCTTAAATTTTAATTAATTCTAATTCTAATTCTAATTAAAAATTCGAAAAAAGGGCTCAGAGTTGCATATTGCCGACCTCCAAGGTATACATATACCAAATTTGGGAGCTGTAGGTCAAACGGTCTGGCCTGTAGAGCGCCAACACACACACACACATTGAGCTTTATTATAAGTATAGATGAACAATAAACGCATAGCTCAAACGTATGAAATATCAGCATTCTCCATAAATAAACGCATTGGTGTGAAACGATCATTACATTTCAATGAAACTCCGAAGGAGATAAACTTCCCTCAACTACTTACTCACTCACCATTTGCTACTCTCAAGAACTTGAGGTTAACTCATCTGCCAGCTCACTACTGATAGATCAGTACTTGATCGACTGTGAAATCAATGTATGCATTCGAATTTTATCTGCAAATGTTTTATTTACGTGACATTGTATACAACTGCAATTTGTTCATTTTACAAATAGCAATTTTTTCAAAGACAAATTAATCTTTATGTTGATCAGGCATGAGAAGAAGATGTTTTTATTTTTTTTTTACAATTGATGGATTTCTGATTTATTAACTACTATAACCGTCATTATTCTGACGGCTATGTTGAAAAATTACAAAATGAAACAAAGAAATATGGAATTAAAATTGGTTTTTTAAATAATATTTCTACTAAAAGGAGAATAAAGAATCAAAAATAGTTTATTTTATTAAACGGAGCTTTGAGACCCATAAATATTGATTTAAACAGTATATATAAAAATAAAAATGGCGTCCATCTTTATATCATTACGAGTACATTAATACTTAGAATATTCTACAATTTGCTAAAATAAAGAATAACACGGGTGAACATGAGAAAGGAATAAAAGATGATTTTGGAACAGATTCTAGAATATTCAGTTTCAGTGATAGTGCATTCGGGATTTTAAATTATATAAAAAGTTCAAAGCAATAATTAACTAATCTTTCTAAATCATGTAATATTTTTGAAAGTTATTTTTGATAATACATTATGGTGCCAAAAATAAGGTATTTATAAAATTCACCCATGTATAGTTTCTGGAATTTTCAATATCAAGTTTAGTTTATCGGAAGTACTAATTTTAAACGGTTTAGAATAAATTGTAATTATAACTAGCAGAAATGATGTTTATAATGTTGATGTTTGATGATGTTGATGTTTGTAAACTATTTATAATAGTTTACAAAACTATTATAAATAGATATTATTTCAAGTGCTATCGTGTTCCAAAGAGAGAATGAAGCAAGCCAGTGAACAGAGAATAATTAAATATTGTTTCTGAATCCATCGTATACTTGTATTAAGATTGGAGTTATAGCAACATAATTAAATCGCATTCAGACTGAAGCTGTCCAAAACGAATCGCTACATAATGGGAAAAATAATGTATTTGAAAAAAAAAAAAGAAAGTGGAAAATATCTTAAACACTAATTTAAAGAAAAATCAAATTACATAAATATGTCTCAATAAAAAAAATATAGAGCCGTGTGCTGAAATAGTTTAATATCAAAAAGCATCTGTGGATTTTTTCATCTTTACAATATAGTTATTTCATTCACCTCACGTAAGCCGTTTTGGAATTAAATTAGAGCCTGGATTTAGAAGAAATTATGATACTATTCATAATCTGTATTGGCTTTAATTTATGACGGCGTGTTTAGATCTGATGATTACTCAAAGCCACTTGTTGCCTCGTCCCGATTTTAATATTGATTACCTGTTGATCTGTATAAATGAACTCCTCCGGCTGTGTCGTAAAAATCGATTTTATCGATTTAGAATCCTTGTCTTGTGCCGCATTAATTTGTCATAAGACGCCACCTGTTGGACGAGGTAGTTCAGAGTTCGCATTGATACCAACGACAAAGCTTTCAGCACTTTCCTATAAAATAAATAGGAACGCTCTCCAGTATTCAATCTCGTTGACTTTCTTGACAGATAATTTTGATAATTTGATGACCACTAACTAATTGCAACGATGACGACATCTTCATTCTATTGCTTTCTTGTACGTATGAAAAGGAAATTAAACATTGATGTCTGATGTTTAAAAAGATTTATCGAACATACAGGCAATGTAAGTACTTTTATATTCATTTTTACTTTCAAGGTGTTTTTATACAAAAATCAGAATATTACGATCACATTGTTTTTTCAAAATATCTGATTTATGAATTTCAATGCAGTTTTTTTTTTAAATCTCTCTACGGTGTTTCCATAATTTTGAAACGCTTCTTGATTGATCGATCCTTTGATTTAAATAAGATTCTATCCAAATTTCGAGCCATTATCTAATAATGTTTGAGTATTGTTTATTTTTGCATTCCGAAAGTATTTAGATGTTTAGACTTTCTAAATATGATGTAGTATTACTATTTTCTTCATGAAAACAAAGCGAAAAATTTGTAAAAAAACCCTTTATGATTGTTAAATTTCTCTTCGTTTAATAAATGATGTAGGAAATCCATTTTAATTAATAAATGTCATAGAATAATTAAAAAAGGCAGCAGAATAATATTTTCTTGGATTAGGTTCGTCAGCTATTTATGTGTACTCCTCCATTAGTGCAGTAAAAATCAGTTTTATCGATTTACAGTCCTTGTCTGATGTCGCATGCATTTTTCATCAGACGCCACCTGTTGGATGAGGTTATTCTTTTTTCGGAGTGGTACCGACGACGAAACTCCGGAAATTTAAAGTTTCTCAGATAAAAGGATAACTCTACAGCATTCTTTCTCAAAGATTTTCTTGAGAGTGTTTTGATTTGTTGATCACCACTCTTATTGCAATGATGATGTCATCTTTATTTTGTTACTGTCTATTACTTATTGAAAAGAAATAAAAAAATAATAGCTGCTGTTTAAAAAGATTTATCGAAGATACAGGCAATGTAAGAGCCTTTATATTTATTTTTACTTTCTCAGTGTTTCCATCTGAATTGTTTTAAGCAAATAGAGAACATTATGATCACTTTCCTTTCAATATGTTCGTAAATTTATGAATATTATTAAAATTGTTTGCTTCTGGTGTCTAAATAGCTATTTTATAATTTAAGAAAAGGCATCTTTATCGATTAATAAATCGATATAAATAAGTTTTGGTTTGATATCCATGCCATGATCTTGTAATGTTCCAAAAGTGTTGATTTTTTTCATTCTACAGGTATTATAGTAATGAATTATAAAATTGAATAAACACACAGTAGTTATAAATATTAATATTTTGATCTAATAAAATGTGATGGTTATTAATATTTTCTTGATGAAAATCAATCGACTCATATCAAAATAATTGGTATATAAAATGTCACGAAAATAAAATTCCCTTTCGTTTATTAAAAAATGTAGGAAAATTATATTAATTAATAAATGTCACTGAACTGTTTAAAGAAAACAATGTAATTAACAGAAATATCACAATGAACTTAATTATTAATTAACTATCTTAATTCCTACTCTTGTCTGACATTACCTTCATATTATTTTGGTCACCTTCTCCGTGTTCTTTATAATACCATCAACAAAATTAGTCATATAGTAAAGATATAAGCTAGATTTAAATGGTACTTTCAAGTACCGTCTGTAAATATAGAGTTAAAAAGTGTTTAAACCTGAATTCTCTTCCCAATGAATTCTTTTGAATGCGATTAATGATCTCTTGACTGAGCTTTTAAAAGTTTCCTTGAAGATATATAATACACGATTAGTATTCATATGCAATTTAATCTACATCTCTGCAAATTTTCCCAAAAATAAATGGCCAAAGTCAGTTTTCATCTTTAGAGTATTAGTGAAAAAAATTAGAAAAATAAATAGCATGTTATAATGTTTAACTTGTTTCTTTTAAAATTTTTTTGCAGGAGCATGCTGGGAAAGCAAGGTGATGGATCAGAGAGCCGCAAAAGGCTCAAGAAACGTAAATATTTTCTTTATAACAAATTATGTGTTAATTTGTATAATTAATCAGTTCTAAAAGAAACATGGTCTAAGCAATTAAATGTAAAATATTTTGATGCACTTTATATATGTAATGGCACTATTTGTCTATCAGGTAAATTATTTTAAAAATTATATACAAATTTTCGGTATTAGAAATAATTCTTTTAACTGAAAATAATAGTCTTTTCATTATATGGATGAAGTGTTTAATGTTTAATTCGAATTTAGCATTCTAATTATCTCTTTACGAAACCTATAATGTTGAATCCTAGATTCTGCAGAATTATTTTATACATGCGCAATTCTTTAAGATCTATATTTTCAAAGTAACTCTGCATAGTACTTATATTTTTAGGAAACAGATACTAGAGATATTCATGATACCTTCATTTTAAATACATTGTATTTTTGGAGATTTAAGTTTTAAATGAAATAGTATTAACAGCAAAAAAGATGTCATTTATTTTCACTATTTAAGAGATTGCAATTCAATCCGCTTCTTAGTAGGCTTCTATCTGAAAAATAGCAATATTTAATTGGAATTTTCTGCCAAGTGTATATATTTTGCTATGAAACTACAAAAGGTAATATATATAAATAAATAACTGTACTGGTTTTGTTATAATTTCCTTTGCAATTGCAGGTATAAAGTTGATCTGAATATGTGTATGCATAAAGATCACGTGCGGAGAAAAATCTTATTGGATATGAATATACCTTTTTCTCGAAGTTATTGATTTTATTAATATTATAATTTCAGACATATTGTCAGATATTCAGCAATTTTCAAATAGTTTCATTGAAAATTATGAACGTTATGATCAACCGACACAGAATTGTTTTCAGACACAAACTAACTTTCATTCTTCATTTATGTCTGATCACTTAGTGAAAATACATAGAAGCATTGCTCATAGTTAAAAATGATTGATTAATATTTCAAATCATCCTCACGTTTGAATGAAACGGACAAATTCAAATCAGTATTTTTCTTTCTCTTAAATATCTGATGTGAACCTTGAAAACATTCGTGGGCGAGTTTTCACTTAAAGATGTTTTCTAAAGAAGGTTTTTTTCCAGAATAATTTTTTTTTCGCTCAGCCCATTTGGAGAAATTTGTAAAAATTCATATTCCCTGATATTCTTATACCACTCCAGAATATATATTTAGGAACAAAAATCAATAAAATGGCTACATTATTTCATTTCAAAATAGCGCGTCATATAATATTGTAAAAAAATTATGAATAAAACTAATTTTTAAAAATCAATATTCTCATTGTTGTTCAAATTTTCTCATTTAAATCTAAAAATAAAGAAGAAAGCGATATATTTTTATATATTCTTTGAAATGTAGATTTTTTAATGGAAAAAATTCAGTTGGATCAGCTCAATTTGTAGTAATGAAAAATTTTATGCAGAGAATGACGTAAGAAGTATCGTTTAGCATTATAAAATAGATGAATTAAAGAAATGTGTTTAACTATAGATGAATGCAGGTTTTACATCTAAATCTCTTCTGAGTTTCTAAGTTTAAAATCCCACTTCTTTTAATTTTGTGGGCGGTAGCAGCTTCTAGCTCATCAAATATTTATATCACTCACATTCATAAAGACACTAAATGCCAACAAAATAATTCAAACCATATAATTTCCAAATTATATTGCCGGTAAAATATCTATAAAGAAATAACGAAAATTCTACTTTGGATTAAATAAAAATAGTTATTTAAGAAATATATGTGTATTTTTTAATACATCAGTATACAAATCTAGAATTTTAAAAAGATTGGAAATACGATAGAGAGAGAAACTAGGTTCCACTTTTACATAATATTCTAATTTTATTTTCATGCTTATGTCCGTTTGTGGGTAGATTTTTTCTCTCTTGGATTGATAATTGCATTTTTGATTACCAAGAACTGTAAAAGCTAACAGCTTTTCAAGTGTACAAAAATATTTTCTAAAAACGTACAGCATCACTCTTTTCAATTTCCATATTAAGTGAAAACTCTTTAACTCTGATCATCACTAATGAAACCATATAAGTGATCTATGAATCATATTTCTTCTAAACAAATAGAGAAAAATAATTAAATCGTGTCACTTTATGCGTGTACGATATTAGTTATAGCACTGAACTGCCTCATCTTTTATGATATCGTACAATTTAGATAACTGTCACGTGATTCAACCTATTTGCAAGTTCCTGAGCGAATTATTAAAACCTCTTAATCTGGTAATTATGCAAGTTTCCTTTAATCTTGCACAATTCACTTCATTGTAAGAAAATTTGCATTTATTATCAGTCTTTTAATTTATGAACATCAGAATAATCCTCTAACAAAATAGGAAGCTTCCGGTTGGGGTGTACTTTAAGGCCTTATCACACGGAAAAATATCGTCTGCACTTTCCGTCAGCAATTTTCCCTTTCTACCCTCAGAACCAGTCAAGCAAGTTTCATAATCGACAACTTTTTCTAACCAGCTAGAAAATGCCGTCGGAAATATTGACCGCAAACGAAATTCAACCAATCATGTGAAACTTTGAAATGACGTCACTTTCGTTGTCGTTTGCTGACGTAAAGTGCCGACGATATTTTGCCGTGTAATAAGGCCTTTAGTCTTGGAACGGACAAACCTTTGAAAGAAGACGGAATGGTCCTCAGGTTCGCGCAGTCGTAGAGGGTGTATTATCGCAATGAACCAGGATGCTTCTGGGAGAAAAGAAAAGAGAAAGAATGAACTGATATCAGAACATTCTATAGTACCTTTTAATTTACTGCTTTATGCTACATTCGGAGAACAGAACTATCCCTGAAAATATTCTTAAGTAAATTTTTTATATGTGAAGGGAGTAAAAGTTTACAGAACGAAAAGTAAGTTAATTGAAATACTGCTACACGAAATCGCTCCCGTATGTTCCATTTGTCATACTAATGTTGCTGTCAAGCATATTTTGATCGAATGTCCTTCTTTTAATTCCCATCGCCAAAATTTTTTAAATTCCATATATTTTACCCTGTGTGACTTGATGGATGAAACATACCATCCAAATCTTTTTAATTTCTTGAAAGCTATTTGTTTTTTACCATATATTTGATAAACCATGCTCTTCGCTTACAATGGAAAATTTCGAACAATTTTGTCAATTTTACCATGTTTTAGCACATGTTTTCGAAACTACTGTTGACCTTTGAATATTTTCATGCTCTTGTTTTCAACTATTAACCATATGCAAGGCGCAGCATAGCCAGATATGGCTCTTGCGCGAAAACTCCCCAAATCCCAAATACCAAAATACCATACCTATACGAGTAATAAGATTTCATATTTAATTTTAAATTGCATCTAGGACGGTTAGAGCATTTTTTATAATGTGTTCTTCATATAATTCGTGTTAAAAAATTAAAGTAAAATAAAGCAATTTTTCGATAAAAAGATGAAGTCTCCAGCAACAACAAAAATATATATATTTATAATTATTTTCTCAACAAAATCATTGAAGAATATTCTTTTACTATTCTAGGGACTCCTTATCTTCCCGGATATTGAATGAGATGGTGCTGTTGTTTAGCAAGAAGGGGGTTAGACGTCAACCATGTGCTCGTTCCAGATGCAACGGGAAGGAGAGACTGAGCATTTCAAGATTATATACTTAATAATTTTTAATTGTTTTATGAATTATTTATTCGTTTAATTACTTTTTTGTAAAATCAATAACTATTTAATTCATAATATTTTCAGAACTTTCATTTGAATACATTTCTTAACCGAAGCACTAATTTTTCTTTCTGCTTGACATTTTGGATAACAGGATGAAAAATGAGTTTTTAACTGACGTCATCGAAATATTACAAAGAGTGAAATATTTTATTCAAAAAATATTATAATTTTAAAACAGAAATATTATAACAAGATAAAAAATACAACTTTTTTTAAAGCATTCATTTTAAGAGACATCATTTTCTTTGTTGATGATGTTAAGTTTCTTTAAGTAAATTTTAAAACTGAAATGCCTAAAGAGCACATTAGCGAACTTTCCCCCCAAAGCTACTTCAGTGCATATTCTTTCTAAACCCAAATGTTTAGAAAACAAAAGAAAATAAACCGATTACGTAGGCAGCTGTCGGCAAATTTCATTCTTTTCAAGGACTGAACCAAAAATTTTCGACTGGAATAGCAACACTGGAGATATAACTTCCATGAAAAATGCATTTTAGATCTACAATAGATGTGAAAAGAGCATATGGTACAAGAATTCGCTAAGAAACTATTGGTTAAGTTGTAAAATATGAGAAGGAACGCAAAAAATTTAATTGAACTTAAAAAGATTATTAAAATTTTATTAGAAATAAAATTGTATATAATACGCCCTACACTGTCCAGTTATGGTATTTCATATAATTATTCAAATTAGTCATATCTCTTTTCATACACATATTCTTTTGTTCAAATTTAAAAGAATTAATTTATCAAACAGGGAGCAAAAACTTTAAAGACGAAATTCTATTTACAATCAAAATTATTAAAACCTGCAAAAATATAATGAAAAACGTATTAAATGCTCAAATGAAATGAAGGAAATGATTAAATGAGATAAAAATACTTTTAAATATCTTTGAAAACTAGTTTCTACTGAAAGTTAATGCAACAATTACGCATTTGGATAATAAATCCATAAGTACTAGGATATGCAATTGTTGTGCATTTTTTTTTCTTTCAAAACTAAATATTTTCATTTGTTTTAATTTAAGGAACAAATTGAAATTAAGATAACTTTGACGAGAGATGCTTTTAGTATTTTATGAATAAAGCAGTAAGAAAAAGTAGATTTAAAAGTTATTTAAT
The DNA here is from genome assembly GCA_026543055.1 of Argiope trifasciata. Taxonomy (NCBI): domain Eukaryota; kingdom Metazoa; phylum Arthropoda; class Arachnida; order Araneae; family Araneidae; genus Argiope; species Argiope trifasciata. The sequence goes on along the minus strand of JAPMOQ010001831.1, from coordinate 5,704 downwards.
ACAAAATTGTAAAAAAAAATTAAATATTTTAAAGATATCATGAATAATATTTAATCATATAAAGAAGATGTCTTAAATTATAAAGAAATGTTTTTAAAGAATAGCAAAATAATATAATATAAAAGTTATAATACGATACGGCGTTACAATAATGCTCTAAAATAATAATGATACTTGATTTTAAACTGAATAAGTATGGATGCATGTTTTTTGTAACATGAAATTAACGAAACAATTAGCCAGAAAACGTTGTAAAATTTTATTAGTTGGCTTGTTAACATGTGTAATGCAGCTCTGAAAAAAGCAATTCAATAAAGACAACAGTTTAATTATGAATTCAATATTATATATATTTTCTATACCCTGTACTCAATGTCATACCGTAACAAGTCCACCTCCTTTCTCCATCAACTGCAGTGTCCAGGAGATTCCGCTATTGTGTCATACCCTTAAAGGAAATCATGTCTTTCTTATTCACAGATATTAATTTTTTATTTTCGGATTCTGTTTAGTAATTGCAGACACAAATTTTATAAAAGTTCTTCAAATTTTTAAAATTTAGATGAAGATAAATATCCCTTTAACTGAAATTAATTATATCGATCATTTTCTTATTTAAAAGCAGCACTGAGGTTTTACAAGTATTTAATGAAAAAAATTAATTTCTTTTCAGAATTGGCAAAGACAAAAAAAAAAACTGTTTATCCGAAATTATGTTTTTATTAATTTGGGTTCTAATTTGCAATTCAATTTTATTTAGATTTTAATTAATTTATTATTAATTCATTATACTTTTTTTCTATTTTTTAATGCATACGAGTAACAATTATTTTACTTCCCAAAACTGTCTCGCAATGTTAAAATGCCTAAGTTCATTTGGTTTCAAGTTAATAGACTAGGATTTCAATTAAGATTTTTTTTTTAAATCAAAAAGAAAGAAAAATGCATTTTTATATCAGGGTAGAGAGAAAATAAATACAATACATATGCTTGATGTATCTTTATTTTTTGGCTGAATATGTTTTATATGATGTATATGCCGTGAATGGAAGTTCGAACGACTGTTTATGAAATATATTTTACATCATTATAACTATATATTAAAATTTGATGTATTTATTTGTCGTATGCTTATAATTCAAATGATACCAAAGTGTTTCTAATTCAAAGGATATTTTTATTTTAAAGTTGTATACATAAATAAAATGAATTCCTATTATTAATAAAATATTGTAATTTACATATAAGCAAATAATTTCTTTTCAGTGTGATGGCTTGCAAGTTTATATTATAACTGTTTTGAGTTTCATGTGTAATGTGCACACACAACATTGAGGTTTAATAAACACTGAATTGAGGTTTTACAAGAATGTCATAAAAAGAATTAATTTCATTTCAGAATTAGCGGAGAAAAAAAAAAACATGTTTCTTTGAGATGATGCTTTTATTAATTGGGTTCTAATTTTTAGTTACAATTTATTTACATTTTCACAAATTTTAAACCATTATAAATTTTCGTTTTTTCCCCTTCTCTTTTTAACGTATATGAGTAACAAGTATTTTTTTACATTTGAAAAATGTTTGGCAATGTTGAAGTATCAAAGTTAATTTAGTTTAAGTTAATAAGATGAGTATTTCTGTCAATTTTTTTTTAAAATCATAAAAGAAACAAATTGCATTTTCGTATCAAAATATTTAGAAAATAAATAAAATATGTATGCTCAATGTATTATTTATATTTTTTTGGCTAAATATGTTTTATATGATGTGTAAGCTATGAATAGAAGTTCGAATTACTGCCTGTAAAATATATTTTCCATCATTATAACTATGTATTAAAATTTGATATAATGATTTATGATGTGTTTATTATTCAAATGATATCAAGTCGTTTTATTATAAAAGATTATCTATAAATAAAATGAATCCATATTATTTATATAATTGTGTAATTTTTGAAGTAAAAAACAATTCATGTATTGGTTTGCAAGTTTATGATATAATTGTATTGAGTTTCATGGGCAATGTCTGTCTACTGAATTTGATTCAATATTTGAATGCTATGAGTTTGTTTGGATTCTTACATATTATTATAATTATTGTAATGAATAAATTTGGATTTTGAAGAAGCTATGCATTCATCTTCTATGCTTGAGAATATTGTTCTAATAATAAATTTTTCAATATTAACTATATGTGAATAATGAAATGTTATTTCTTTTATTCATATGAAATATTTGTTGTGATTAAAGTTCTTGTTATTTTAACCAGCGGGTGACCGAGCACCGCTCGGAGAAAACAGGCATCGAAGCTAACTCGAAGATTTAAATTTTCAATTGTGATTTATCAAAACAATACATGCCATAAGAAAATTTGTGAAACCATTGGTGAAAAGATAACCGGTTAAAGTGCACCATTGTAAACTATTCTAAACAAAGTTAGAGTTTGGAAAGGGAACTATTCTATACAAAGGTAAAGTAAAGGTAAAGATTGAAGTGTGTTGAAGTTCAATATTTTTGACAAATTTATTTAGAAAAACCAAACATATATACATACATAAGAAACATATTATAAACCTATAACAGCAT
>JAPMOQ010001828.1:0-39372 GCA_026543055.1 Argiope trifasciata | reverse complement strand
TTTTATTTTAAGATTTCCATATAAAGTATTTTTTATTTTAAGATTTCTATATAAGGTATTTTTCATACAAGTAAGATTATTTTTATTAGGTACATTCATGCATATTCAATTTCGATATGCGTATTCCAAATTCAGATGTATTCACTAAATAACGAGACACGAATTCGCAACTGTATGACGAAATGCGAGATAACTTACACATTGTTTACGTATTTGAGCTGGAATCGTTGAAATTCTGTTTTCACTGATCGCACACGCACTACTCGACTGAAACTGTTCACCTCCCCATGCTTTCAGAGCTCACAAAAAATCTCACGGACCACAAAGCTGGATTTCAGACTTGAATTTCTAAAGATATTTGTAAATCTGAGATCTAATATTTTCTTACTCGACAATGAAATCGTTTTGGATGCTTTACCAAAGCTTTTTAAATATTTTATGATACCAATCAGTGCTTATCTGTGATTCCATGCTCCAGGAATGAATCGAGGTGCGACTGAAAGCGACATTTTTCCCAAGCTGGAGTGTAACGTCTTCATTGGAGGGCAATATGTGTATTTCCACGTAATATTCGGCTGGGAACAGCTCAAATAGGCATTAATTTTGGTTACTGGTAACCTTTGATGAGAGTAACCGACTCTACCGTTATTTATGTATCCGACTACGTTAAAAACTCTGGATTTCGACCACACTGGCGAATTATTTTATTGCTATTTCTTGTAGTTCATCTTGTATTTTTTGACTTTCCTCTTTTCTCAGAAAAGGTAGGCCTGACCTATCATACAGGATCACATATTTTTCAGTTAAAACTTGTGTAAAAATAAAAATTCTACTGAAAAACTAAAACTAAAAATTCTACACCTTTAACATGATATCACAAAAACTAATGGAGGTATTGACATAAAAATTTCAGCGTGTATTTTAAATGAAATGGGCAATTAAATGTACCGAAAGTTTTGTTATTCGTAAAATACTTTTTCTTTTATAGATATTTTTAGAAAAATTAAGTAGTAAATTTGTGGAAAAAATATATCTATTTCGTATATTTTTATTCATAGCTTCTCAATCTTTCTTACATTTTGATTCATTTTATTCATAATTATATTCTATAACTTGAGTACAAAGAAAAATAGGATTGTTGCATTACCATTTTGTGTAAAGTGTTAACCGTTTTGGTTAAATTTCATTTTAATATACAACAAATTTTACTATTTTTCAGAATATATTTTTTCAAATAATTTTGTTGTATTTATAACATTTTGCATTATAATAGTCAATAGATCTAAAAACCATAGCTTTAAATAGTTTTTTTTAAATCAAGTTTTTCAGAAAAAATTCCTTCCAACGAAGTCGGATAACCTAACTCTGCAATATTCTCTGCCTATTCATATATTGCCAGCATTTAATAATTTAGAATCTGATGCTAGTTCAACATTTCTGCCTTTACTAGTTTAAACTCAAAAAAATGTTAAATTTGACATGATAAACAGAATTGATTACATGGTATGTACGGCAGATTACGAATAATAACTTTGAAGCAATCTAACATTGAATGTTTTTCAATAATTTCGAGTGAACGTGATTGCATCTCAGTCTATAAATTGTATTTGTTTCTAATTGCATTTTTTAATCTTTCACTAACTGCAGCGGCAAGCACAGTTGTCTTTTCTTTGCTCTAGATATGAATCGACATTTATGGCATTGATGCATCAGTGATTGTTTTAAATGATAATCTAGTATTATAGAATGAATTTGCGCTCAGAAAGCTGACTGATTAGATTTGCTCAAAGCAGATTTGTTCTGAAATATTTTTCATCGTCCAATTTTTTAATATTTTGGTTGCAATCTTAATTAAACCAATAGTTTTACATTTCGGGTTGAAAACTACCGACAATATTACCGCACCAAACTGAAAACGATCTTGCAATTAAAAATTTTTTTGTCATAATCTCAGCATGATAAATGTATAATTTATATAATACTAGCCGCCTTTGGCGACCAGCCAGATCCCCAATCTTAATATTGTCTCAAAAATAGTCAATTAAATAATTTATGTTACGTCGTTGTCTTTAATACTTTATGCGACTTGTCACTGTCAGTTGAATAACTCTATGTAATTTATTTTGTAATAGCTAATTAAAATATTTTTAAAGTTCAAATTTTGATAAATAATTCACTCATTCATTTTTAAAGACCTTAAACCCGTAATATACTATATTTCGCTTTAAATATCAGCCGCAGATGATTCAGCTGCAATTAATATCAAAAGATATTTACTGAAATTTTACATCTTTTTTTAATGTCAATATTGAAAACGGAGTTCATCAGTATTTGAGTCTTACGTGTACCACAGAATAAGTTTCATAAATTTATAAAAATATCTCAAGAATTGTAATTTATTACAAAAAAAATTTCAGATTCTGCTCTTTCATTGAATAGTGATATTCAAATGTCCAGAAATAAGTCAGTTTTAGAGCGACTGAGTTGGTTGAAGTTTATCTCTTTTTATTTATAATATTAGCGCTTGATATGATACACAGGGTGGAGGATCTAGATAAAAGCTAAACTTCCTTCATTTCTGAAAACATTTATAGACTCATGTTGCATACAATGTAATTATTTATTTCATTTAGACCCTCTTTATTTCTGTTATCAAAGTTTTACACATTAGTCGTTGGGCCTTGCACCGAAAAAAATATTTATTTAACTATATTTGTCTCAAATAAATCTGATTTATTTAATCAATAATATTGTAAAAGCCAAATGAAACTTTTTATGTTTTCTTTTTAGAAAGAACATATTTCATTTCATACCGACACGTGCTGAAAATAACACTCCTGAAAATAATGTTTAATACGTTTTTTAAATGTTTAATTTTCAATAATAGTTTATTTTTTAAATTTGAATTTTTGTTAATCTAATGGAAACATATTGATAAAAGATTTAACCTTTAATATAAAGTAAAAATAAATTTTGTGCTATAATATTTTCGAAAATAATGCCGACAAAAACGTCGAAATTTCAATAATTTTTTAAAATATTCATATTCTAATTAAATCATATTCTAATTAATCATATCCAAGGTGCACATACCCGACACCAAAGGCATACATGTGCCAAATTTGGTCGCTGTAGATCCAACGGTGTGGTCTGTAGAGCGCTAACACATACACATTTAGCTTTATTATAAGTTTAGATAAATTATTTCTACAATTGGAGCTATATGTGATTGCCCGGTAGAATTATATTTTATTTAGCTTGAGTCAAAAACTATTCTTCGGTAACTTACGAAATCAAACTTTTGCAGTTTAACGATCTTATCTGTTATATTTAATAAAATAGCATGATATCTAATTAAAATAATCTATTTAAAAATTAGCATTTTAAATAAAATATTGCATTCTTCCAAGACTTCAACTTTTCGAAATTGGAAACTCAAATGCAGCTTTCAAGTTTGGAAGCTTCATTTGAATTGCATAATTATGTTTGCTACTTACGATATCTTATGTGATCGTTTGCAAATAGAAATTATTTATTGTATTAAGCTCATGTTTTTTTTAAATATTTTACAAGGAAGCATTATTATTACTATAAAATATTTTTGATATATAAATATTTCAGTTGTTATTTTTTAACTCTATTTGATAATCCTTTAAGTCACAAAATTTGCAATTCATTGCATTTTTTTATAATTTAACTTAGAGAAGTTTTCTATGCGTTTCAGATTGTAAAACATTTGACAACAGTAAGATAAACTATAATAAAAAATAGAAATAGGAATATTTGTTTCTAAAAGGCAAACGATTTCTCAATACATCGCAAACGATCAGGCGATATTTCAAATTCGTTTGCGGTGCAAAATTTCAGCTGCTTTTAACAGGATGTTATTTTTAAGTTATCATTTATACGGATTGATTTTCATGTGAGCGATTCTTTCTTCGAATAAAAAAGGCGTTGTTAACACTTTTACTACCGTTATTAGTTCTTTGTATAATCAAGAATTTCAGATGTTTAATAGCCTTGAAAGTAACTTTCATATTTTGAAGATTAACTTTTATTCAAAATCTTTAGAATGATTTATAATCGTCTTTTAAATATTTTATTTAATTATAAAAATTGATGTTATTTTTTCAGTTATGTTTTACTTTTAAATATTCAGATGTTACTACTTTTAAATATTTTTGTGTTTGTGAATATCTATTTTATACTTTATTATTGAAATGATCTTAAGGGTGGAGTATGCTTGTTGAAAGCGTGGAGGTAAAAATGGGAACCTCTGAAAACTTCCCTCATTAAAATGAATGAATAAATTTTTTGTTATAATTTTTTAAAAGTATTTGCATTTTATTAACTGTTTTTGCTAAGTAAAGTCGCAGATTTTATTTCCATTTCCAAATCAATCTATTAAAAATGAATGCTTTAAAATCATTTAATGAACATTTGTAATTTAAGTTTGTAATTTAAATATGTTCATCTATACTTATAATAAAGCTCAATGTGTGTGTGCGTGTGTGTGTGTGTGTGTTGACGCTCTACAGGCCAGACCGTTGGACCTACATCTACCAAATTTGGTACATATATACCTTGGAGTTCGGGAATGTGCACCTCGGAGCCCTTTTTTCGAATTTTTAATTAGAATTTGAATTAATTAAAATTTAAGTGAAATTTCGACGTTTTTCCGTTATAACTTCCGAAAATATTATTGCACAAACATGATTTTTATATCAATTTAAAGATTAAAAAATTAGCTTTCTAACGGTATCAGTTTTTTAAATTTATGAATAAAGCTTCTATTTTTAAGGAATTTTTAAAGAAATATTTTAACCATGTTTTTATCACGTGACGGGATAAAATAAAAGAATGCCGGAAGTTCGAATAAAAAAACTATCATCGCAAAATAAATCTAAAGAAATGCAACTTTTAACACGTGACTGGATAAAATAAAAAAAATATAAAATGTGATATTTTCTAAAAAAATAAATGCAAAGCAAAGGATTGTATGATCGTTTGTAATATCTAAATAATTACTTCAATAAATCTTCTTTACGGTAAACCTGATCGAATTTAGACAGGATATGCATTGGAATCCGACTTAATGGGATATTTTTATTATCGTTTGCAATATCTGTATCATTAATTCAATATTTTTTTTTCATTATAAAATGTGATAGTTTCTAAAAAAATAAATGCCAAGCTAAGGTTTCTATAGAATCTGCAAGAGCACGTCAAATTGAAAAAATTAGTTTTTTTTCACCGTGTTGCCATCATTTTGACGGAAGTTCAAATTAAAAAAATAAAAAACTATCATCGCAAATTAAATCGGAAGAAATTCAACTTTTAGCACGTGACTAGATAAAATAAAATAAATATAAAATGCGATATTTTCTTTAAAAAATGCAAGGCAAAGGATTCTATGATCGTTTTTAATATTTAAATCATTAATTGAGTAAATTATCTTTATTTATACAGGATTGAATTTATTCAGGATATGCATTCAAATTCCTTTCCAATGGCCAATTTGTAAAATATTATTAATAGGCATACATATTGTTTAATACTATTAATTTGATCTAAATGAAGTAAATAATTACATTTTATGTAGTTTGAGTCAAACAATGCATTTATGAATAATGAGTTTTAGATTTCTTCATACTTTGCTCTGTGAGCCATATTTTATAAAATATTTTTATTAATATTTTAAATAAAAGTTGCTACATCAATCAGTTTACTAAATCAATCATTAAAACTGACTGATTTATAAAATTAAAGAATATTATTAGGAAAACGCTTTCTTTTAGAACTTTCCGTCCATCATCTCAAAGAAAATATTAATTTCAGGCCAATCATTGCCCGGAGTTACTTCAAGGCGAATGAATATGTGATTTAATTGAAAATGTTAGAACCCATTACTCATGGCGAACCAGCTGGTCGCCAAAGGCAGCTAGTTATCTATATAATAAAGATCAATGTGTGTGTCTTGGCGCTCTACAGGCCAGAACGTTGGATACCAACTACCAACTACCTAATTTGATACATGTATACCTTGGAAGTTGAGAATGTGCACCTCGGAGCCCTTTTTTCGAATTTTTTATTAGAATTTGAAATAATTAAAAATTAAGGAAAATTCCGATGTTTTTCGGCTATAACTTCCGAAAATATTATCGCACTAAGGTGAATTTTACATCAAGTTAAAGATTAAAAATTAGCCTTCTAATGGTATCAGTGTTTTAACATGCATTTTAAGTTTCTTTTTTTAATGAATTATTAAAGAAATATTTTAAACATATTTTTCAACAATATATTTCGGACAAAATAAAATTTAATGCGCACAAGCACGTCAAGGGGGAAAAAATTAGCTTTTATCAGCGTATTGCCATCATATTGACAGAAGCTCAATTTTTTTAAAAAAAATCAACTATTATTGCAAATTGAAATTAAAGTAAAGTAACTTTCAGCACGTGATTGCAAATAATAAAAAAAGCATAAAATATGATATTTTACAAAAATAAATAAATAAATAGATGCAAGGCAAAAGATTCTATGCATTATCTAAATCATTAATTCACTAAATCTTCTTTATTTATGGTAAACCTGATTGAATTTATACAGGGTACGCATTCGAATTCTGGACCAATGGCTAGTTTGTAAATCATTAGTAATAGTCATACATATTGTTTAGTACTGTTAACTTGACTCAAATGAAACACATAATTCTATTCTATGTAGCTTGAGTCAAACAATGCATTGATGAATAATGAGTTTTAGATTTCTTCATACTTTGCTCGGTGAGCCATATTTTACAAAACATTTTTATTAATATTTTAAATAAAATTTGGTACATCAATGAAACTTAAAACAATAATTAAAATTGACTGATTATTTATAAAAATAAACCAATATTATGAAAACGTGTTCTTTCTAATCTTTCCGTCCACCATCTATCAGTTTCAGGCCAATCAATTCCCAGAATTACTCCAAGGCTGATAATCCAAGGAATATGTGTTTGTTTATATGAATGAATGTGTTCGTGTGTGTGTTAGGACACTACACACCAGACCATATGATCTGGAGCTTCAGCACGATATTTACATATTTACTTTGGAGGCTAAAAAAGTATACCTTGAAGGAGTTTTTTTCTTTAACTTTTATTAGTTAAAAATTAACATTTGGAAATTTTCTGTAATAATTTCCGAAAATATTACAGCACAAATTTGTTTTTTAAATCCTCTTAAAAATTACTTTTTTTTCATTGATAACAATGTTTTAACCTATACATTGTGTTTCTATTTTTAATGATTTTTAAAAACAATTCTGTAACTGTTTTTCCAACAATTAATTTCTCACAAAATGAAAGTAGAATTTAGCCAGCAATTGCACGTTAAGAGTGTACCAGTGCTTTGCAATTACTTTGACAAAAACTCAAATAGAAGGATTAACTCTTATTGCAAATTAAACCAAGGAAAGTTCAGCACGTGTTGAAATCGTAGATAATTTTATAGGATAAATATTAGATGCGATATTTTCCATGAAATTCCATAACAGTTGATTGTAAATCAGTGATATATATAATGCAATGAAAAAATAATCGTGCGGTTTCCATAATACGAGTTACGTGACTATCGGAGTTTGAAGCTTAAATGTATTAGGATAAGTTATAAAGAGAGCTAGGCACACAAGAATTTAATTGAAAATTTTAGAATTCATTACTCTTGACGTGCCAGCTGGTCGTCAAAGGTGGCTAGTTTAATTATAAAATTGATGTTAGTTTTTTAGTTATGCTTTTAATTTACTACTTTTTCAATATTTTTGTATAACGTGAATAGCCATTTTGTACTTTTGAAATGATCTTATGGGTAGAGTAAGCTTGTTGAATATACTGTGCTAAAAATAGGAATTTCTAAAAACATCCCATATTGAATGAATGAATAAATTTTGAGTTATGATGTTTTAAAAGTATTTACATTTTATTAAATATTTTGCTAAGTAAAGTTGCAGTTTTTATTTCCATTCCCAAATCAATCTATTAAAAATGAATGCTTTGAAATTATTAATAATTTTAATTTTGTAATTTAAATATTTGCATTATCGTTAAATAAATTATAGAAATAATTAAGGAACTATTGCATAAAAAAATGTAAATCATTTTTTGCTTATTTTTTTAAATCGATTAGTAACTATTAAATCCAACGTTTACAAACTAACGGCTAATTAAAATATAACTATGCAAAAATGATAAAAGCAATAAACATAATATTTGAATATGAATAATATATTCGAAGCATCTTTTTTTTTACGGTTTTTTTTTTCTAGAAAGATCGTGTTGTCGCTGTTATAAATTACCCCGCCTCTCTTTTATAAAACCTTTTTAAATTTAAGGTATCCGCCTACGTTCGCAGGAAAAATTTTGAAAAAATGGATTTATCGAATACTATTTAAAATTGTGGTTTTTAGGTGTAATGTCAATCATAATACAAAAGACTATAAATACATAAAAGTTATTTGAAAATATTATACATTTTGAGAAATATTAAAATTTGGAGCAAATTTTAATGCAGTTTAACCAAAATTATTCAAACTCTAAACAAAATTTATTTTCATAAATTCACAACTTAATTTTTCTAAAAACTCCTACAAATGAAAAATTATTTCTACAACAATAAAACTCTTAATTCATTTCATTGTCCATATTATTTAAAACACACGCTGAAATTTTTATGTAAATACCTCTATTAGTTTTTGAGATATCATGTTAACGGTGAAAGTTTTTCATGAAAATTAATGATGAAATTGAAGACAAATTTAGCTGAAAAATATGTTTTGCTTAACATTCTCCTAGATAACAGGTCAGGCCTTCCTTTTCCTAGAATAGATAGTCTAGTTTGGTTAAGAGGAAACTCTGAACTACAAGAAAAACTTTAAAAAAAACCCAATGTGGTCAATAACCAATGTTTTTAACGTAGTCGGATACTTAAAGACAAATAAAATTATGCATAAAAGAAACGTGTTTGAAAAAAAATATTCAGTAAAAGGCTAGAAAAATAAAAATATCATCTCAAATTGTGAATTTTTGCATGTTTACATCATTCTCAAATTTGTTCTAATCATTTCATAATTCCCCATCAAAGGTAAGGGGGCTTATATTAATTCTATCGAAATCAACGTAATTCAGTACGGTTTCTGATACCTTATACATTGCTTTCTGGCGCCTGATATATTGAATAAGTCGCTTTTCTTAGACTTTTTTAAAAGTAAAGTTTGAAGAGAGTATTTTATAAATTCTAAAAAAATGCCGGAATTTTCAAATATAAGCACATAAATTTAAACCTATTTTCATTTCATTAATAGTATGATAGATTAATATAATTTTTAAAAGAAATGGCTTACAAATAGTAATTAATCGATTAATTTGTTCTTATCAGAAATTGTAAAATGTTTTATTTTCAAGTTTTTCTTATTGATGTGGGCAGATAATTTTGTTCAGCAAAATTTCACATTAAATTTTTCAATGCCCGTAAAATAACTTTTAGCTTCAGACCATATTAAGTGAGTTCTTTTTCTTATATAACTTAGAAAATAAAGTTTTTCTTCGGAATTGATGTTCCAAAAGAGTATAGAAGTCTTTCCCGTGTGAGGTGCATTCCTACCCTCTTTCTCTTTACTTCTCTGATACTTAAAATATCTCCTTAACTGTCTGATTTTCAGGCCTTATTGCAAAACAGATTCAACGTTGCTTTTACTTGAGCCTCGCTCCAAGATCCCTTACTAGTACGTCGTGAGAAAATTTTAAAGTATCTGAAAATGTAAAGTGCCCCTTTCATAAAAGATTGTTTTTCTAATGATGTAATTTATTTTACTAGTTGTTATATTACGCTGAACTACCCTAAGAAGAATTTGTTCATGCTGAAGATATTGCTTTACTTATAACTTATTCAATTGACTCTAAAAATAGCTTCATGATAAAACCAGAGTTAGCAATATTTTCTGATGGATGTTTTTATCAGCCTTTCCTTTTATCCCTTTCTTCTCGCTCCCGTCAAAATGAGATGTGAAATTTCTACCTATTTCACGTGCCCGTGATATTTCCGGGCTGGCGTATTCAAAAGTAATGCCCCAAGAATATTAAAACAATCTATTTCTTATGCCCAGAATCATGTTAATTTCTCAACATATACGCCAGATGGCTGCCCTAGACTATTTGTTATGTTTTTAGAGATAGTTCATTTATTTTAAACTAGATGTCAGCAGAAAGGAAACTCGGTACTATTGCCCTGATTGTGATGTTGGCCTATGCATCTCATACTTTAAAACTTATGACACAAGAAAAAAATGACTAGTATTTATTTACATTATGTGTAAAAGCAATAAAATTATGTTGGAATGCTTAAAACATATTTTTTTTTTCTTTCTTAGTTGAAAAGCTAACATTCAGTCATAATAACTCTGAATGTTGGCCTTTCCGATTTTCTGTTTGAAATTTCAAGCTAAAAATTAACTTAAAAAATTAAAACTGAATGCAAGTATTGTACATACACTCAGTTTTGTATAATTTTCTTGAATAAAAAATAGGCACTTTTATGACCATTTTCTTACCGTTAAGGGTTAAAACTGGCCGAAAATCATTAAAAAAATCATCGTCATTTCAATAACCAAAAAGAGTTCCAATAAACATTAATGCCAGGAGGTTTATTTTAACGGGACACTAATTTTGTGATGTAGGCAGATGTTTCGAAATTCCCGCTCTTTTTGCAGCCAAAATAAACTTCGTGTGATATTGTCGTCTGCGTCTCTTTCGCCTGTTGATAGATAATAATTAAAACAAAAATCCCCGCAGATGGTTGCTGAAATCGTTCGTAAGATGCATAAATGCTAATCAATCGTTTGCTCCACAGACGATATGGAAATCTTGCAATAATGTTGACGAACTTGCAAAGCGGGAAAATAATCTTTTAATTTATTCATTGGAGGCGGGGTAAAAATTTCCTTCCGATTGCTTTACAGAATTTTTCTTTGAATTAGTAATATCTGCTGTGTCATGAAATATAGATACATCGTTTTGATATGCAGATTTAATTTTTAAGGCAAGTCTTATTTTTTTCTAAAAAATATTAAATTAATAAATTTCAAAGTTATGTTTATTTTGTTTCTCATTCAGAAATCCCTAATATTGAGTAGTTAAATAATTCTATACTATCATGAAATGAAATTTTTTCAAAAGGAAAAAGACTGGAACATTAATCATGATCAGCTAAAATAACAATAGAAATGCCCCAATATCAGTTTAATAAACGGAATTTAAGCCAACACATGGCAAGACATCTAAAATAAGGTTTCACATTTTTGACGCCGAAAAAGTTTTAAAATATTCTTAAAAACCTTATTGCTATTTAAAAGTGGATTTAAAGCTCCTTGTTTTAATGGTCTATGAAGATTTGAATTCACCGTCAAAAGGCAGCTTTTTCATTCCATTTTCAGACATTTATTTCTATTGTTAGTTAGTATTCATAACAGACGAAAAAATGAGTTTCTTATGGGTTTTTAAGAACATCTCAAGACGGTTTAATATGAGAGAATCTACAGATTATAAAATTATCACTAAAATAATTTTTCAAGCTTTAAAGATAAAAATACGAACGACATTTTCTTTTGGGATTCTATTAAACGTTAATAAGAATACATGCTTTCTATTTGTTGAAAGTTACTTTATTGTAAACAACTGATTTGAAGAATTTTTTTTTCAGTATTTCAAATTTTGCTTAATTAACCTCTGGAGAACGTATGATGTATCTAGCTATTAATCCGAGCTAGTATTTGAACCGATAAAAGAATAATTTTCATTTCATCCAAAAATTTTACTTTTTCACATTGTTCCTTAAAATACATCTGTATATTAATCTAATTCTGTTATATTGCTACAATTTGGCCAATTTTAGACATAAATCTTTTTATCCTAAGTTTTAATGTGTCAACAGTTTATTTTCTACTAAATAGGACTAATAGAATAAGGAAACTTTATAATTTTGAATTCGCACAGTTTTCTGAAATATGTTGATCAACTCAAATAGGGCATAATTGACGATCGTTTAAAGCCTTTTTTCGGATAATATATCTAATGGTTTAGAAACTAACCAGTGCAGATTTCGACCGCAGCCAATATATTGAATTAAGGATGATGCCCGCACCAGTTAAATTAGTTGCTGCACAACTGCTTCAACTGTTTATTAGCTTCAACTTGAATTCGAGAAAATTTGAATGTTTTCATCACGAAAGTTTTCTTAATGCTTGCGCAGAATTAAAATATTCTTAAATAATATTTTAACTTAGATGTCAACATTTAAAAGAGCAACTTAAGTGGTTGAATTAAATTTTTAACTCTTTTTTTTTTCTTTCAGATGCCGAAATCCAAAACTCCAAAAACCAGGCAGAGAGGTAAGAAAAATTTATATTATTGAATTCATTTGATGATGCAGTCGCATTTTAATTCTTTGCATGATTCTGCACTTATAATTGTTGACATGTGAGCCATATCAGACTTGAAAGTTTTTATTTCAATAACACTGGTATTTAAGTTTTGCCTTTAATATGCCTTTTAATGCATTTGAAATAATAAATTAATAACGTTTAAGGGAGAAAGGTTTTCATTTCAAATGAATGGATAGATTAAGGTATCTATCTCACTACGTATAAAATATATGTTGAACTACCTGTCTACGTCTCAAAATTCACAATTTTTTTTTCTTTCAATTTAAAGTACATTTATTTAGCTTTCTAAATCTGTGTTTATTTTTCTTCTGCTATTCATTTGAATGGAGATGTGACGATTTATGTAATTTAATGTAATCGAAAAAGAAACCCGAAGTTGGATATTTTTCGTCCTTTTATTTCCTAATATGTTCCTTCTATACTTATAATAAAGCTCAATGTGTGTGTGTGTGTGTTGGCGCTCTACAGGCCAGACCATTGGACCTAAAGCTACCAAATTTTGTACATGTATACCTTGGAGTAATTCGAATTGGTTAATTTCGAATTTTTCATTAGAATTTAAATTATTTAAAAATTAAGTGAAATTTCGACGTTTTTCTGCTATAACTTCCGAAAATATTATTGCACAAAGCTGATTTTTACATCAAGTCTAAGATTAAAAAATTAGCTTTCTAATGGTATTAGTGTTTTAAACTTAAATTTCTATTTTTAACGAATTTTTAAAGAAATTTTTAAAAATATGTTTCAACTATGTGTTTCAGACAAAACAATAAAATTTTAAAGTTAACAATTAAAACAAACGAAAAACACGTGATTGGATGAAATTAAATAAATATTAAGTGTTATGTTTTCTGAAAAATAAATAGAAGCGAAGGTTTCTATGATCGTTTGAAATATCTATATCATTAATTTAGTAAATCAGCATTTTGTTTGTGGTAAACATGTTTGAATTTATACAGGATACGCATTAAAATTCGTGCCAAATGGCTAACTTGTAAATCATTAGTAATTAGCTTGCATATTGTAGTCTACTGTAAACTTGGTCTAAGTAATTACAATAATAATAATAATAATAATTACATTTTATGTAACTTGAAACAAAAAAAATGCATTGATGAATAACTGTTATATTTTTCATACTTTGCTCTGTGAGTCATATTTAACAAACTATTTTTGCGAATATTTTAAACAAAGTTACGAATATTTTAAGAATGTTACATCAGTCAGTCTTCTAAGAAATCATTGAAATTGACTGATTTATAAAAAAAAGGAATATTATTATTAAGTGCCCTTTTAGATCTTTTCGTCCACTATTTAAAAAAATATATACCTTTTCAGGCCAATCAAGGTCTAGAATTACTCCAAGGCTGATAATCAAATGAATATGTGTTTGCGAATATGAATGAATATGTGTGCATGTGTTTGTTAATGCTCTACACACCAGATCATATGATCTAGAGATACATCACTTAGTACTGTGACCGAAAGGGCGCCAAAACTTTAATTCTGTCACGGTAGACTATTAAAATCAATAAATCATGCCAATTTAGTTAAACATACATTTAATGACATTAAAGGACATGATTTACACGGGGACAAAACTATATAGGACAATAGCATTTAACATATAAGAATTTAAATAATACTCGGGGACTACATCATGCTTTACACTCGCTTCCCAGACAAAGTCTGATTGTTCATGGCAACGGCCGATAGAGGGCCGAGGAAAACAGTTACGGTTACAGCACATATTTACTTTGCAGGATGAAAAAGCATACCTATATGGAATTTTTAAAAAATTGTAATGAAAATTACGCTAACATTCGGGGTTTTTCTGCGATAACTTCCCAAAATATTACGGTAAAAAATTGGGTTTTTTTTAAAATCCTTTTGTAAAAATGACTTTTTTTCCTTTGATATAAATGTTGAAAGCTATAAACTCAGCTTCCATTTGTAATGATTTTTAAAAAATATAGAATCATATTTTCCAACTATTAATTTCTTACAAAATGAAAGTAGAATTTAACCTGCAAGAGCACGTTAAGAATGTACTGGTGATTGCCATCACTTAGACAATAACTGAAACTGAATAATTAAATTAACTCTTATTGCAAAGTAAACCGAGAAAGGTGTGATGTTCATCACGTGTTTTAAAAGAAATGTAATGTTTTGGAGCAAATATAAAATGTGATATTTTCCACATAATTTCCTGACAACTTATTGCGAGTCAGAGAGTTACATAGAGCAGTGAACAAGTAATCGTAATAAATCACGTAACTATGATAATATTAGTTACATGACTATCGAAGTTTAAGCATATCTTTCAGAGAAATTATATAGAGAGCAAGACACATAAGTGTTTAATTGAAAATCTTATAACGCATTTCTCCTGAGGAACCAGCTGGTCGCCAAACGCGGCTAGTATATAATAAATTAATTCATGATAATAATCATAATTCAATTTATAACATATTCTATATGCAAGCCACCAAGTTTAGACAAGTGTTCAACTTTTTACATACAAAGATTGGCAATTTTCTGTTTCTCGAGCATTGTTTAAGTTTTGAAAACATCTATTGGTCTAGTGTTATATATTTATTTTTTCAAGTGAATATTGCTTAATTTGGCCTATACATTTTTTAACGTTTAACAAACGTTTTAAATGGGTGGAAATAATATTAACAGAAGTGAGAAACGAAAGTTTTATGGAAATATACACTGTAGAAGAGTTACAACTTATGTTGGTGCATCATATTCAAAACACGAGACTTGCTGTGAAAAGAAATTGTTAACAGGGCTACCTAGGGTAATACAGGTTTTTCTCAGAACATCACAAAATGATTAAGCCCTCATACATGCAGCTATGCGATCAGGATTTAATAGAAAAATGCTTGCAGGCAAAGACTCAAAA
Organism: Argiope trifasciata; assembly: GCA_026543055.1. NCBI lineage: Eukaryota > Metazoa > Arthropoda > Arachnida > Araneae > Araneidae > Argiope > Argiope trifasciata. The sequence goes on along the minus strand of JAPMOQ010001828.1, from coordinate 23,981 downwards.
TGCTAATAAAAGTTATTATAATCTTTTGTGGATGATTGTTCCAAAAAGCCCATTTGTGGAGCTTTACGTTTAGGAGCATCAGCATCTATAATAATTTTTAGTGAAGGATTTTATGGCCTTTTTATTCACTGCTGGAGATTCTACACTGAGAGACTTCCTTTTTCTCGATTAAAAAAAAGAATCAAAAAAGTAGTCTTTAAGTGAAACAAAAAATGACCGAAAAAAATTTAGAACCATTAAAAAGAAGTAAACTGATAAAATTATACGCAAAGAAGGTCTATGCTACAAATGTCGTGCATATTTAAAAAACTATAAAGATTTTTTCATAAGACATGAACAAAAACTTTAAATGCATTTTGTGAGGAAATTCTATTTTGTTCAAATTTTGATGCGCACTTATTATTATTAATGCCCAGTTTCGAAGCAACACTCGGGCTGTTTTGGAACGGACTTCGTCAGGTGACAAGGACGGCACCAATGTCTACACTCCCTCTCCAAACTTCCATATCACACCAGCGGGAGGGCGTTTGGCCTCGACGGATTAACTTGCATCAAACCCGCTTACACGGCGGTTCTTCGATAGAATCGCGCCTCGAACCTGCAACACTCCGATTCCGAAGCCGAGTTTCCGCGGCCTATTTTGATATGCAAAACATCTTAAAATATTATGAATATTTTTTGCTGAAATTTTTTATGCATGTTATCTATATTATCCTTAAGGAAATGAACTAGGGTTATAGTTCTGACATGAATAGTTTTTGATTTAGAGCTGCTGAATGTTGTTTACACATACGAATTTTGATAAATTTTGAGTTAGAAAAGGCTCAAACTGCCATAACTTTCTTGTAAATGAAAAAAAAAATTATTAGATCCTAGTTCATTGCCTTCACTAAAGCTGTAAATATGTTCTATAGATAAAAGAATTTGTAAATATTGATTAGAATCTCTGCTAAATTATTTTGCATTTTACATGAATTTGCCCTCTTTTTTACCCAAGTTTCCAAATTTAACTGAGTTTCAAATTACATAAAATATTTCAAATTTTATTATTCATTGTTTGGAATTGTAATGATCTAGAAAATAAATTAAAATTGATAATTAAACGGTCTTAACGGTAAACGTATAATTGTCACCACACGTAAACGGATACCTTAATACGCTAATTGGTATTCTCCTGTCATAGCAATATCTCGAAATTGGAAATATATAATTTAATATAAGATTAACTTTTAATATAAGATAATTTTTTGATAAATTCATAAAATTGCAATTGTATTTAAAAACAATTCTTTGTTCCGTATAAATTATTTTAGGTGTATAAATAAGGCACACATAAGTGCTTTAATATATGAAAGTAATTAGCAATTTCCAGTAATTTTTAGTCTTAAATAATTCCCTTCTATCAGTGAATGAATTAGGTTTTTTAAAACTCTAGAAATCTAATTTTCAAATGAACAGTTTGTAAAACTTGGGTGACAAGTGCAATTCTGAGTGGAACATTTTAAAACCTTTGTGGAGGATTGTGACATTTGAGCCATTTTGTTATAGTTGCTCCAAATATTCTGTCTGCTTCAAATCTAGTATACTAATGACCATATTAGTATTCAGATGTATAAAAGATACAAGTGTAACGTAATGTGGAGGAACATTATATATTGGAATTAATCAACGTTAATAATGCTATGTAGACGCCAAATTGCAAAATACTTAACATTTTTTATCTACCAAATTCTACATCTTTAGACGATGCAACTCGTTATAGACATCAAAATTCACTCCATTATTTATCTACGACTTTAACCCTTAGTGCTTCGAAAAGTAAATTCAATGCATAAATATTTGCCGAATAAGGACTTATTTATTGCTCCAAAAATAAATACGAATACGAATTTTTTTCTTTGAATTTTCCTGGAAATTTAATCTACATATTTCTCAAATATTTTTACCCGTCAAAATTTAAGAATCTATACCTATACTTGTAATAAAACTGTGTGTGTGTGTGTGTGTTGGCACTCTACAGGCCAGACCGTTGAGCCTACAGCTACGAAATTTGGAACATACATATATCTTGGAGGTCAGAAACGTGCACCTCGGAGCCCCCCCCCCACTTTTTTAAATTTTTAATTAGAATTTGAATTGGAAATTAAGCGAAATTCTGACGTTTTTCCACTATAACTTCCGAAACTATGATTTTATGATACTATGATATGACAAACATGATTTTTGCATCAAATTAAACATTAAAAAGTTACCTTTCTAATTGTATCAGTATTTTAACATATAACTTTAAGCTTCTATTTTTGTAAAATTTTGAAATATTTTAACTATATTTTTCAACAATATATTTCGGACAACACAATATAATTTAATCTGCACGAGCACGTTACGATTGAAAGGGAAAAATTGTTTTTTATCAATATGTTGCCATCAGATTGAAAAAAACTCAAATAAAAAAAATGCAAATTAAACATATAAAAATGTAATTTTCAGCACGTGTCTGCATGAAATGAAATAGAATATGAAATATGTTTTTTCTAAAAAGTGACTGAAAAATAATTTTGTGACTTCTATATTATTATTAATTAAATAAATCAACTTTATTTAATCTATCTATGAGGAAGTTTAAAAAATTGGAATTTTTGCATGGAATTTCTGTATGTTAGGTAAAAAAATATAATAAAAAAACTTTTATGTGAGGGGTGTTCCAAAAATGGAACAATAGGCATAAATGGATCAAGAAAAACTTGGCTTAATATACACTGATGGAAAAAAATCCCAACACTAGGAAGGAGCTGTGCTAGATAAACGAAATTTGGTAGGCGAGTTTATACATCAGAAAGATGACGTCGATTCAAATTTCGAGCTACGCGCGTAAGTGTGGCTTTAGTAGCGACACAATGAACATGCAAATGATGTTTGCTTAAATAAGCGCTGTAAGGTTCGTGATCGTTATTTACAGTTGAGATTTGGCGTAGTGGGTTAATGTTAATCAGGGATGCCTCTGAGAAGACGAAGAAGCCATTATCAACAGCTCACTGAGTTTGAACGAGGTCGTGTTGTAGGGCTACGAGAAGGTGGGTTTTCTTTCCGCGATATTGCTGAAAGACTTAGCAGGAATGTATCCACTGTGCATGAGTATTGGCGGCAGTGGTCAAGGGAATTTACTGCCTCAAGAGACCAGGTTCCACGTGGTACTACTGAGAGGGAAGACTCGTATTCGGCGTATGGCTGTGGTTAATCGTACTGCGTCTGCAGCTGAAATTCGAGCTGCAGTTGGCACCACAGTGACACAACGAACTGTTACAAATTGGTTACTTCAAGGAAAGCTCCGAGCCAGACGCCCTGTACAGTGCATTCCACTGACTCCAAACCACTGCCGTTTGTGACGTGAGTGGTGTCAAGCTAAAGCTCATTGGAGGACGGAGTGGAGATCTGTTGTGTTTTCTGATGAAAGCCGGTTCTGCCTTGGTCGCAGTGATAGCAGTTGGTTGGTAAGAAGGAGTCCAGGTGAAGGCCTGCTAGTGACCTGTCTGCGGCCTAGACACACAGGGCCTACTCCTGGAGTTATGTTTTGGGGAGCAATTTCGTATGACAGCAGGAGCACTCTCGTGGTTATCCCACGCACCCTGACTGCAAATTTGTACTTCAGTCTAGTGATACAACCTGTTGTGCTGCCATTCATGAACAGCATTCAAGGGGGTGTTTTCCAACGGGATAACGCTCGCCCTCATCTCGCTGTTGTAACCCAACATGCTCTATAGAGTGTTGACATGTTGCCTTGGCCTGCTAGATCACCAGATCTTTCTCCAATCATTGGACGACAACTCCAACATCATCCACAACCAGCATTAACCGTCCCTGCATTGACCGCCCAAGTGCAACAGGTATGGAACTCCATCCCACAAACTGATATCCCACGCCTGTACGACACACTACATGCACGTTTGCATGCTTGCATTCAAAATTCTGGCGGTTACACCGGTTACTAATGTAACAATATTTCACATTTGAAATGGCTCTTCTCGCCAATGGCTCTACCTGTGATCTTGAAACTTTAATCAATTAAATATGTTACCTAGACAAATGTATTCCTAAAATTTCATTACTGTACAATAATTTTTTTTGGAGTTTTTTTTTTCCATCAGTGTATATATATTTTCAATTCAAGGTTGAACGGCTAATTTGTAAAACTTTAAAAATATATATGCATCAATAAAAAGGGTCTAAATGAAGTAAACAACTATATAGCATGTAACATGAGCCAATAAATGCTTTAAAAAATGAAGAATGTTTAGTTTTTAAACAAAAAGAGATGAACTTCAATCAACTCAGTCTCAAAAACTGATTGATTTATGAATATTTGAAGACCACTATTCAATAAAAACGGGTAATTTTAAACACTACAGTATCTACATCGACCATTCCAAACACAATACCCCAATCAACGTCCAGGATTTCTCAATACTGACTGGCCTCAGAATGATAATGTTGAATTTTCCAAACATTTATATCAAAACTTCATAAGTCGATCGAATTTGACAGCAGAAAATAGAAACCTTCATTTCCTTTTTTTGAAAGTTGGAAGTGCCAGGAAAAATTCGTAGAATGATTCCTTATAATTTAAACGATGTATAAAATGTAGACAATTTTTTAAATTATGTTTATAGACCAAAATAAAATAAAATATTGTTATTCGCATCATTTAAATCTTTTCGGAAGTAAAAATAAAACCTAAATTTAAGTAATGAATCTTAGTAATTTTTGTTAAATAATTCTTGAAATTTACACAAATTATTGTAATTATTCAGTAATTCACATACCGATTCTCTTTTATATATTTTTTAAAATACTTGGTTTCGGTAAAAAATATTTTCATATTAGTTTGCAGTTTAATCATTTAGGCATTAATTTAAAGTTTTAATTCTGCGAGAGCTGACAGATAATTAGAGAAACATATAGTACATTACGGGCTTAAGGCCTTTATAATTGCATGAGTGAATTATATGACTGTCAAAATGTGAACCTTATAAATATTTTGATGTAGTAGCTATTATATGGCAAGTTACATAAAGTATTTAATTGACAATGGCAAGTCACATAAGTATTTAATCTAATAATTTTAAACAACAGTAAGATGGATGAACCAGCTGATCGCCAAAGGTGGCTAGTACTTATAATAAAGCTCATTGTGTGTGCGTTTGTATTGGCGCTATACAGGCAAGACTGTTGGACCTAACGCTACCGAATTTGGTACATGTATACCTTGGATGTCAGGAATGGGCACCTCGGAGCCCTTTTTACGAATTTCCGATTAGAATTATAATTCATGAAAAATGAAGCGAAATTTCGACGTTTTTCCGCTATAACTTCCGAAAATATTATTGCACAAAGCTGATTTTTACAGCGAGTCAAAGATTAAAAAATTAGCTTTCTAATGGTATCAGTGTTTTAATATATCGCTTGAATTTATACTTTTAATGAATTTTAAAGAAGTTTTTAACCTTTTTTTTCCCACAATGTATTTGAGACAAAACAATCAAATTTTACTACAAACGAAAGATAATAACCAGGAAAGTTGAAAAAATGGCTTTTATTAAACTGTCGCCATCATATTAACAAAAGTTCAAATTAAAAAATAAATCAACTATAACTGCAAATTAAATCGAAAAATTGTAACTTTCAATACGTGATTGGATGAAATTAAATAAATATTAAATGTCATGTTTTCTGAAAAAAAATTAAATGCAAGGCAATTGTTTCTATGATCGTTTGCAATATCTATATCATTAATTCACTAAATCAGCATTTTGTTTATGGTCAACATGTTTGAATTTATACAGGATACGCGTTCAAATTTAGTATAGTTAAATTTGGTACGGACCTCGTCATTCTGAACCACTGTCAGATGACTTGGACAACACCTGAACTGGACCCCCCCCTCTCCACATCACACCACACCAACGGGAGCACGTTTGACCAGACAGATTTAATATGCAAGAGACCCCCTCACACGATGGCTCTTCGGTGGAATCGAGTCTCGAACCTGAAACCCCCGGTTCCGAAGCTGAGACCTTGCCACCGCCATCTCGGTACGCATTCAGATTTGGGCCAAACGGCTAATTTGTAAATCATTATTAAATGACATACATGTTGTTTAGTTTTACGTGGTCTAAATAATTACAATAATAATAATAATTACATTTTATGTAACTTGAGTCAAAAAATGCATTGATGAATAGCTCTCAGATTTTTTTTTCATACATTGCTTTGTGAGTCATATTTTACACAATATTTTTACTAATATTTTAAACGAAAGTTGTTACATCAAACATTTTTACTATTAAAAAGTGCTCTTTTAGATCTTTTCGACCACCTCCTTTAAAAATGTATCAATTTCATGTCAATAAATGCCCTAGAGTTACTCGAAGGCTAATAATTAAATGAATATGTATTTGTGTATACGGATGATTTGTATTTGTGTATATGTGTGTGTGTGGTAGTGTTCTATATATTAGACCATACGAATACGACCTAGGTACGACTACATTTGGTATGTACATATATTACTTTGGAGCATGAAAAAGTATACCTTGACAGATTTTTTGGGAAACTCTAATTAAAAATTAAGCTAACGTTTGGAATTTTTCTGCGATAACTTCCGACAATATTACTGAACAAAACTGTTTTAAATCCTCTCAAAAATAACTTTTTTCTCATTGATAACGATGATTTTTAAATTTATAAATTCCGTTTCTATTTTTAGTGATTTTGTCAATATTATTATATTTTCCAACAATTAATTTCTCATAAAATGAAAGTAGAATTTAACCTGCAAGAGCGCGTTAAGAGTGTACCAGTGATTGCCGTCACTTTGATAAAAACTCATATTGCAGATTAAAACGAAGAAAGTGTTATATGCAACATGCGTTTCAAAAAAAGTGTAATGTTATGGAGCAAATACAAAATGCGATAGTTTCCACACCACTGATTGCAAACAAATCTATATAGTGCAATGAACAAAGAATCGTAAGGCTTCTATAATAATATGAGTAATCTCACTATCGAGTTTTAAATATATTTGGCCAAGAAGTTATAAAGAGAGCAAGGCACACAAGTGTTTAATTGAAAATTTTAGAACGCATTACTCCTGCCTAACCAGTTGGTCGCCAAAGGCAGCTAGTTATTTAATAAAACAACAAAATGATGCGCTGCTTTGAATGGTGCCCGAGAGGAGACATCGGAGAGTTAAGGGTTAACTGTATATTTTAGTATGTTGGAATGAATGACCTTCTTGACCTCTTCATATATGAACACAATTCAAGGAACTTTCAAGAATCTGTACGCCTATGATACGAAGAGAAATTTTCAATTTTGTACAGCTAAAGTTGAAATTTCAAGGTGTGTTTAGAGGATTCAAATAGATTTTAAAAGACAGTGTATTTTGTCATGGAAAGAATATCATGATGTCGTACCCGCGTTATCTCTAAGAAGGTCTGCAGTAGATTCTCAGGGTAAAGAATCCTGAACACCCGAGGACAGAAGTCTTAACTCGTATGAAGATGCCATTCACGCATTCGCTTGCACAACCCTCTTTTTTACGTGGAGTTCATTCACACACCTTACTGAGAGAATAAATAGTGAAGAGCAGCCATACCTGAGCCATGACTCAAAACCGGATGCTTTACCCCCAAGCCAGGATGAAGGCAGAGATTCTCATAAGTTTAGGATATTTAGATTCATTAAAAATATAAATAATCTTCAAATCATTCAGTTTCTGACCGCTCGATAAACCTCTATGTTAAAGAATCGGATATGTTTTTCTGTCGCCTTCAATCTATTCAATTGAATTTCTCATAAAGGAATTTGATTTCAAAACTTATTTAATGATATTTTAATTTCTGGAAAACTATCTGCTTCAAAGATGCATTCTTTAAGTGCTTATTAGTTAGTCGAAGAAAAAATTGAAGTTTGAAAATGAGTTTTAAGAGTACTTGAAGTTTTGTATGCGGCTAAAATTTTGTTAGTGCAAATAAAAAAAAATAATTTGAAAATTTTGTATACAATTTTCAATTTAATTTTTATTAAAATAAAAAAAAATTCATTTGTATTTATATCATCTATGCTAATAATATAAATGTAAAAGTTTGGTTGGATAGATGGATGGATGTTTGTTACTCAATCACGTGACAACGGTTAAACATAATTGGATGAAATTTAGCACACAGATAGAACATAGGCTACTTTTTATTCCATTTAATTGAGTAGTTCATTTTTGATTAAAAACTAACTTTCGTGCCTAAAGGCTGTGGCCAAATCTCGCCATTGATAAGTAAGGTTCCAGTTTTTTTCTCAACAGAATTGAGGTTAGGCTTAGGAGAATTTTAGTCGATTATTTCAAACGATTCTATTTATTTTCTTTGTGTTTGATGTATTTAAAATCAAATATTGTTAATGAATCGATCTTTCGGATTCATTCTGAAGTACTCTTAAATGAAAAGAAAACAGAATAACGAAAATAAAAAAAATTCTAATCTGTATTGCGTTACCCCAACTGGCGTAGGAAAGTCAGACATGTGCGTTACGCCACCTGGCGTTGAAAATTTGCTCGTGATTGTTGACAAATATAATTTCCTTTAAATTTTAAATTTTAAATTTAAGAATGATGTGTATCATACTGTTGTAGCTATCTGTCTCGATCAATTAATAAAATGGATTTGACCGCACTTGTATACTGTTTTGTTTCATTTTGGGTATACAATGTAAATAAATTGATTTTACGCTAGTTGTGTGTTTTTGTTATTAAATTGTATTTTTGTTATATATATTTCGTCTGTGCTTATACTTTTAAATGCATCGTTTTTTGGTTAGATTTATTTTTTTGATTTGTCATTTGCATCAAAATTTCCACGCGAACAGAGTCACGGGTAATCACGGGTTTTATATAAGCCACATCTAATCATCTGTAACCCAAACAAAATAATCTGTTGAAGTCAAAATGGTATTTACAATCTTTAAGAGTTAAGGCGAAACTTTTGAAGTGCTCTGTATTTTTGCATTGTTGGAATGGCTTCAGAGATCATTTTCGAGGACCAAATGTACAACTTGGGTTCATTTTTGCTATTGCAAACATAGGAATCAAGTTTTGCAAAATCAAATCTTGAGAATTACAGTTTATTATAAACAATTTTGGTCTTCAAATGCTTCAACGCTTTATCACCTGTGGTAGATCTATCACACATTGGACTGTAGCACAATCAATTGCTTGGTACAAATTTTGCTGCAACCCGACGAACGGGCAGATTGTGAAATGAACTTTTGCCTAGATGCCTAGAAGTGGGCATTTAAACAATTTCCTAGAAACTAAGCAAACTTTCTGTGATGTGGTGACACATATTGTATATCCATTAAAATGTTTTTTTATAAATTTATTGTGACTACTAAAATATTTTGAACAAACACATTTTTTTTTCTTCAGGTGAAAGTTAACAGAAAAGCGCAACTCTTATTTTTGAAGCGTAACAAATAGTCAATTATACAAATCACAAATTCCCTTTGGATTTTACAAAAAATGATACTGAAATTCAAATTTAAAATAAGGGAACATGTCACTACAATAATAATTGAACAGGTTGATAGATGAGCGTGTTAACACTCGTCTTAACACAATTCAAAATTTCCATTTCGTTTTGACCAGACTTGTTTTTAATTCTTGTATATTTTTAAAGCAGATTATGATTGTTCCTATTTTTTTTTCAGTGTCACTAAGGCACAGGCAAGTTGAGGAGAAGAGTCCCGTCATGAGGCAAGACGAGGCCACTCCTGAGAGGTTCAAGAGAGGAGGGAGGACCAGGCCACTCCTGAGAGGTTCAAGAGAGGAGGGAGGACCAGGCCACTCCTGAGAGGTTCAAGAGAGGAGGGAGGACCAGGCCCGTAAGTTTATTTTGCTTTCCGATGCCTGACTTGAAAAATGTCTGGATGTTAATACTTCTTAAAAATCGTCGTTTCTGTGAACATGAATCTTTCTGGATCGTTTTTCTTTTTATTTACCTTCATTCTGGTGCACATTCTTACTTTTTTTTCCTTTAATTTTAGCAATTTGAATGATACATTTCTTAAACAGATTAGGAAAAAACTTAGTTAATTATTTTTTGTTACGAATTTCTATATTTTCAATACTAGCGTTCTCTGTACATATGTGGCGACATCTTAATAAGCCAGTAATAGCCAATAGACACGAGCGTATGCTTTTGCCGAATGATTAAGCTACTGGTTTCAGAATCAAACATTGCAGGCAGACTTGGCGGAATTCACCCTACACGTTGGCGCAATTCCGCCAACAACTTCACAACGCATATGCCAATTATGAAATGATACAAAAAATTTATGAAAGTAAACTATTACTTAAGATTTATCCCATGGATACATTTTTCACTCGCTTCATTTATTTTGAAATATAAAAACTTGCATTGAAGATTTATATAAAATGCTCAAAAATGTCTGAATAAAAAAATTTAACTCTGCTTTCCTGCGAAAATAAGCATATATTCTTTTACCTTGCGTTATACTGTCTACCCAACCATGGCGTGTAGAGATAAACTAGACTTTAAAGATAGCAAATGGAGGAGAATGATCCTTGATCCCAGCCAGTGAAATTTACACAAAATCAAACGTCATCATGACGTCAGAAACAGATAAAAATACGAGAAAAACGCCAGATTTGGCAGGAACATGAGTATGCGGTATTATTTAACTGAACTTATCAAATAATAATGGTAATTTATATGAAATTCTGTAAAAGTTCTGGCCCTACTAAAAAATACAGTTTAGATTTGCCAACCAAATCAACTGAATGAGATGCTACTTTTTTATGCAACAACTATAAATAAATTCATTTTATAATAGTAAAAATTCGAAATTGTATTTTTGATTTATTTAACCTAAAACTATTTATTATTGTAACAAGCTAGATTTTTGTGCATTTAAACTGCGTACTTTAGTTTTATTGTAGCTTCTAATTTTGAGAATAGTTATCGAAATCTTAATATAGCATAAAATAAATTCAATATATTAAGCATTTTTGAAAAACAATATTTATTTTTTGTAATGTATATCTAATCTTTTTATTACATTTCTATTTTACTATATTAGATAATTACTTTAAAAGATAAATTTTCTTCACTTTTTTTCGTAAAGATATTCATAACCTGATGTATTACACAAATATATGGATTAGTATTTGCTTCATTGCATTTTCATAGACAAAACACTAGTTCAGAATGATATTCACTAGTTGTATTAATTCAGAAAATATTGAATAAGTATTCTGAAAATTTTGATTTTTTTTTGGCGACTTCTAATGTTTTAAGATTAAAATTCATAATTTTTGAAGCTCATAATTGATATTTTTGTTTATTTGAAGTTTATATTGTTCTGTGAATAAAATTTTTTAATATCAATTTTGCTTCATGTAACTTAAGTAATAGCGCTTTTTGTAAAGTACCTTTTAAAACAAATAAATATTTGTGTATTTATATATCATATTTCAATAAAAATTCTCTTAAAATCTGATTAATATTATAAAAATTATAATGTGTGTAAATTGAGGGCCCTATTTAAGGAATAGATAAATTCTTCATAAAATTTGGCAAATAGAAACCATGTCATTAGATTCCACATTTTCTCTGTTACTAAATGAATTTTGTAAACCTTATGTAATCTATTCAAGAATGTTTAATTTTAGAAAGTTTTTGTTGTTAGAACATCAGTAAAAATTTCGGATGTTATTAAAAATCATACTAAGACTGTTGAATGAAGGAAGTTACCAATATAGTACTACAGCATGTTAAAGATAACTTGATAAGAGATAAAATAAATTTTTCTTTGACTACAATGATAGTTCTATTTTCAACCCTTTATCAGTATCGTAACCTTCTAATGATCTAAAAAATGATTTTAGAAGCAATTGGTATCGTTAATATTGTAAATAAAATTAGAATTAAATATGTTTTTTAATTTTTTGTATTATAGAATATCACAATTAAAATATGAAAAATATTCTTTTTTCAGTAAATATTTTTTTTCCTTGTTTTTGTAATCAAATTATTTCCATTCATTTGCGATTTTAAAACTTCAATTTTACTCCATGCCTGGAGACATAATTTATACACAAGTAGAAGGGACTAGTGAAAAGTGTAAAAAGCTAATTAAATATTTATGTCTGTGATTATACATTGTGAGATTTGGATAGGGATTTCTTTATGTGTATTGACTTAGGTAGGGGAATCTAGGTATCTTTTAACAAGAATTCACTTAACTATTCTTTTTTTATCCTTTCACTCGAAATGTGCGAACTTGTTGATGTCAACAATTTTACAGAGTTGCTGTTGCATTAATTAAATAAAAAGGGTGGAATCGGATTAGCAAATAAGAGAACATTTTAAAATGAAGTTAAGATCGGCTAAATTATGCCAACAAATAGGAAATTAATTAAATTGCATTTTAAAATATTACATATGCATGCACACAGACACACACATATATAAAATTTATCAATACATTTTAAACACGAGATAGAATATTAACCTTGTTAAAAATTCATTTTTTGATCGCAACATGATTGTTTTTTTATAAATGTCATGTTTCTATTAAGGTTTCAACGCAATTCAATAAGCATGATTTATTAATTTTAAGAAAGGTTGAAGAACTTCAGATTATTACTATTCTTATAAAATTTGACTTACTTTTTCAGTAAAGCAGTTTACACTTTTTTTTCTTTTGCAAATTAAAACGACTTTTATTTTACAAAACATATTATGAAAATACATAGATAAATATTTAAAAAGGGCCCATTTAAATCTAGGATGTGCCTATATTTCAATAAAATCTGCGCATTATTTCAAAACAGACAAAAGTCTATACTGAAAAACACGAAGAGGCTTCCAGTTTCGTGGCTAAGATTTTGAAAAGTATTAAATTTTTGCAGCATTCTTTTTATAGTTCGCAAAATTGAAATTAAATGTTGCTCTTTTTTCCGATTTCAGTAATTATTAATAATCAACGGGAACACTTTTTAATATATCAATGGTTCGTTACTGCTACTGCTATTCTTCACTAAACTCATTTTCAAAAAGTATTACATTATTCATTTTAAAAGTTTAAGTCATTCTAAGTTATAAACTCTAAAAAATTGAGTATAAACTTTATGATATAGAGTAAAAAATTATCCACATTTTCAGTTATGTATATTAAAATTGTCAGCTATGGTAAAAATAATAGATGATTTTGTTGACTTGGGTGATAAATCTAAAGAGTATTATTTTTCTGGACCAGAATTTTCCCAGCATCAAATTTTTCATAAAAACAATGTCATAAATTTCATTTAAAAATTCCACTTTTATTTGTTTAGTTCAACCAGCGGGTGACCGAGCACCGCTCGGAGAAAACAGGTATCGAAGCTAACTCGAAGATTTAAATTTTCAATTGTGATTTATCAAAACAATACATGCCGTAAGAAAATTTTTGAAACCATTGGAGAAAAGATAACTGGCTAAAGTGCACCATTGTAAACTATTCTAAACAAAGTTAGAGTTTGGAAAGGGAACTATTCTATACAAAGGTAAAGTAAAGGTAAAGATTGAAGTGTGTTGAAGTTCAATTTTTTTGACAAATTTATTTAGAAAAACCAAACATATATACATACATAAGAAACATATTATAAACCTATAACAGCATAAACATAAAACTTTATTAGTTCGCCATATTGGCTATAGATGGCAGCACGTTACCGCTTGAAAATTTAAGTAGCCATTATGGCGAACTAATAAAGTTTGAAAATATCCTATCTGTAACTCCGAACTGCTCGACCGTAGCGCTTCACAACCGGCGCCAATCGATTCCTCGTGGCCAAAAATCCCAGATCCCCAAGTTTACCGGAGTTTATTAATTATGGGGTGATTTTCGACTTGACAACCATTCCTCGTATTATAGTATTAGATTAAATAATACCATATATTCGTTCTCCTGTTTTAACTTAATAACGTTCCCAACTTAGTCCTGTTTATTTTCTCGTGTTTTTATCTATTTTCACGTAATGGTGACGTGTGATTTTGCTTGAATTTCATTGGTTGGGATCAAGGATCATTTTCATCCATTTGCTATCTTTAAGGTCTAGTTTATCTCTCGACGGCCATGATTAGGTAGACTTCGTATAACGTAGAGTAAAAGAATCTATGCATATTTTTGTAGGAAAGCAGAGTTACATTTCTTTATTCAGACATTTTTGAATATTTAATAGAACGCCTCAAGTTTTTATAATTCAAAATAAATTATTCGTGACATCACCATCACTAGGGTTAGTCCCTACCGATTTGGGAATAGCGAACTCTTGCGTAAATTGTTTTGTCTTCATTTTAGATGGGGATTCGCTTTCTTTCATTTTCAAAATTATTTGGGAATTTCATTTTAAGTTCAAAGGAGATATACCAATATTATAATTTTTTTTTCTTTTATAAGAAAATGTTATCTATACAGGAAAAAAAACTTATGTGAACTTAATCAAACATCGAAATTTTTATCATCAATCTCTAACATTGCGTTTGTTTAAGGAAAAGGGGAAAATTTTAATGTTTTAAAGTAAAAATGTATGATAAAAGTATATCTTTAAAATATAAGTTGCAAATTTTTCAATGCATTTAAAGAACTTTGCCTGTTTTCTTGAGGAAGAAAGCAAATTAATTTCTTCCATATCAATGACTTAATTTAGCTACTAAAAATAATTTTAAATATTTTTTCTATTTTATTATTAAAATTTTATTTTATTTCAAGTTTATTTTTCCTGAGAGGATATTTACAAATATGGTAAAAAGTATTAAAACTATCGGTGATTAAGATTTAAAATCAAATAAAAGACAAGGATATTAAAGAAAAATAACAGAAGTGTTTGTTTACAATATCCTCCTCAAATTATAACAAAACAAATCACACAATTAACAAAGTATGAAATCCATGTAAACTCGTCCCTCTTCCCATGTCAAATGTTATGCCTTAAATAATGCTTAAGTGAAAAATTTTACAGCATAATTTTACCAAAATCAAAACATAAAAGATTTTAGATTTTCTCATTCATTTCAGTTTAGGCAACATTTCTAAATTATTTCCCTCGCCAACATTGTTTTTCAATTATTTTCTACAAATTTTGATACCAATGTAATTATATATCTCATATTAAAATTTTAATTAGTATTTTCAATGTAATTATTGTGTTTGCACAATTAATTAATATCACTTTTTAATTAGTTTGATGCCATTCTATTCTTTCCTTTTCCATGTCTTTTAGTTGTTGTTCAAAGGATGCATTTTAACAAACTGCTATAGCACAGTGTTTATCAAAAATGACATATGTTTCTTTTATATGTTATTTAAATGGTTGAATTTTAAGAATATAGTTTCTTGCAAATAATTGTTCAATTTTAATTAGTTAACATTTTTAAGCTATTAAAATTATTACACTTTTTATGCAATTATTTTTTTTATTAAAATTGAGACTTTGATGTTTTTGGTTGGCTTAGAGGAAACAACATGAAACTCAAATTTGTATATATTGAATAAATTATGTTTACAATTTTAAATTATGCAATATAAAAGGCATAGATACCATTTTTCAATCTATGCAACTTATGAATGTTACTTCAATTTGCAGAAATCATTAAAGAATACACTAACAAAATTATACCTTTATAATTTTTATTTACACATTTCAAAAAATACAGTTAAAATACATATGATAGTTACTCAAAAAATATAATCTATTACATTGAATGAATATCTTAAAATATATATATACCTCTCTAACTTCCATATCCTCATCATCCACGCCAGTATTTGGCCAAAGAGCTACTTTTACTTCAACTACATCACCAAAATCTTGTAAATCATTATTTGTAATTAAAACCTGACCAAAAGTTTTGGTAGAAAGACCTAATTTTAATAAAGAGTGCATCCTAATCCTTTTACTAATTTCTAACAGCTGACTTATAGATATATGATAATTGCCACCTGACATTTGTTGATACAGACCGAACCTAGTTTATAAATTATCTGTTTGAAATTTTCCCAGTAAAATAAAATCTAATCCAAACTCATCTTTATAGTAAATGGCTATTTCTGCAATTGCATTTGTGGTTACTTTTAAGGCAGCATGTGTTTCTTTTGACAACCCACCAGTTGTACTAGCCCATTTGTTGAACCAATTTAAAAATTTGTCAAGAAATTGAACTTTTTCATCATTAGTCATGCTCATCGGTTTGGATGTTCGAAAGCGTTTTTACAGGTGAAACGTCTAGAAGTAAAATGGAAATGGATGGAAAAGAAGTCCGAGGAGAAATTTAGAATTCAGTAAAAAATATTCCTCCGAAATTTTAAGTATCTCAACATTAAAGAGTCAATGAAAGCATGTAAATAAAGACTTGGGCTGTTCGATTTATTTAAAAGGGATTTTCTTATATGGCGAATGGGATTACTTTTTTGGCAGTTTTATTGTTATGACAGGTGCAATAAAAAATAGGGAGGAAATATTTTGCCAGATCAAGAAAATCGAATACAGATACCAAGGTTTGTATTAGTGTCAAGGGAGGATGCTAGTGAATGTCGTTGTTGTTGTGGTTTCCAATGACACCTGTTCATTGACAAGCCCGCTGATCGCTATCAGCGATTTTAAGCCTGAATCAGCTTCCCTTGTTTTCAGAAGCGCCAACTAGCCCCAAGAGTACGAATTAGCTGCTTCATGCTTCACATTCGCTTGCACAATCTCTTTTTACAGGGGGGGGGGGCACATTCACACTAATCATAGATAGAACACAGAATAACAACCATGCCCGAACCGGGACTCGAGTCCTGTACGCCCAGAACCAGGGACGGTCATCTGGTGGAATAGGCGAGTGCCATGCATCCAAGCCCCGTGACTGAGAGGGGCCCCTCACCGTGATTAAGAATTAAAATAATAATAATCTTGCGCATACTGAAAGTCTACAAGTTTGTTTCCATGTCGTTAGCTAAGCATCGACTTACACCTTTATGAGGCAAAGACAAAACCACGCATCATTAAATACATATGCACTTTTCCCCCTAAAAATGTCGGGCTTCAAATGGTATTTGGCACCCGGGCCCCTTCGTAGAGAAGTCCGGCTCTACCCAGAACACTAGGAAGACACTCTGCCTAAGTGAGGACGTCGGTGTGAATGCTATAGAGAAGTCTAATCATTACCCACAAGAAAATTACTAAAAGCAACTCCCAAGAGGAAATGAAAAGCAAGAATACACATCCATGATTGTAAGGACAGGATAGAGAGCCAGAAATGTATCAACACGGATATCGCTATTGTAATTTCATACATAACTTTCGGTAGTTTAATGAATAATAAGTTTGTAAATAAAAAATTTAAAAAAATTTTGAAAAAATTACCTTTTACCAGAACATGCAAGATTTTTCTTCCCTAAAATGAAGGTAATTTTGAAAACCTTTACGTGACTGATAGAAATGAATCCATATTTCATATCAATCCCTCACTCATTACATTGCAAACATTTTTGTTTTACTACCCAAGTGCTATAGTCATTCTATAAACTCTATCTACGGAACCGAAAAACTGTATTTGAGGATATAAATGCCTCTATTTGCAACCCTAACTTCATAAAAGTTGAAATGACTAAGTTGAAGATAAAAATAAATGTAATAATTGAATCCTTCCAACGATGTGTCACAAGCTCATTCTTCATCAAATCTATAAGTAGGGACCTCTGACTCCTGTAATATGCAGCATTCGTTAGAAACATTTTTAGGACAAATATTCTTAGATTTGAGACAATAGTTCGTCTAATGCACCTTCAGTATTAACAATACATTTCGCTCTACAAAAATTTAGTCCAAAGAATAATTTAATAGAAGATGTTAAAAGTCTGATAGATGATAATATTTCACTACATTGGATTAAAGCCCACATTGGTATCAAAGGCAATGAACTAGCTGATCTGGCTGCCAAAGCTGCTTCGATTAAACCTACAATAGACTATGACCTTGGAGAATCCGACAGATCCATCAAAAATCGTCTTTGTGAAATTCTCATCGATGAATGGCAATCAAGATGGGAAAATAATGAAACAAGCCGCTTTACTTTCAATATATTTACGCAAAAAAAAAAAAAAAATAGATGCATTGACAATAAATATTTTGCCCAGTTAATCACTAACCATGGACTTTCCCCGCATTACCTTAAAAGATTCAATCTGAGGAACTGTAGTTGTAGATGTGGTAATGATTATGACGATATTCCCCACTACATTTTCCGTTGCCCTATTCTTCATAATCTCAGAAATTTTATTAAACCACATCAACTTACTCTCAAATTTTGTCAAATAATAAACTGTCTTTTGAAGCCCAAAATATTTTGGATTTCCTGTATCACAACGAAAGCAAAATTTTCCAAACGGAATAATAATTTATCCTATTATCGCTTAACTGGATCGCCTTGCACTCCATTTTTTTTTTCTTTTTGGCAAAAGGGAAAGAGCTCTTTCTCGGTTATACCTTGTGACAAATCATTTTTTCTAGTGTAAATGTTTTTTTACCAGTTTCAGACTTTAAATGGACTTTATTTTTTGCCTTTCTTCAAAGTTTGCGCAGAGAAATTCAAGCACTGCTAAAAGTGGAGAATATTCTGTTTGTAAAATTGCAGGAAGAGCTCTGTATCTGAAGCTGTTTGTTCCGGAAAATGGACTATTCTTTATTTATATTTTTATATTTATTTATATGGTTTAATTAATTAATTAATTAATTTATTATTTTTCATGTTTTATATTTTTCTTATTATTGTTTATGCCTTTCCCTCTAAGCTTTTATTTCCTTTCTCATTTTGCTTTTATTTGTTTTTCAATGTTTTTTTTTGGCGTTGCCCATAGACTTCTTTTGCATTTTGCACTCGTGCATGGAAAAGTTATGTTTGAATAGCGAGTCTTTTGATAGCTATTTAAATTATATATTTTTTTATAGTAATTGTAAGCTTTTCACCGGTGTAACGCCACTTTGGATACACACCTAATCATCATCAGAATACATCAGAAATGGATGTTTGAGAATCACTGAAATAGGTATTCTTATAATAAATCTATAAATGTGGGAATTGTTTTAATTTATTTATTACCAGCCACCTTTGGCAACCAGCTGGTTCGCCATAAATAATGCGTTCTAAAATTATCAATTAAATCACATATTCATTAGCCTTGAAGTAATTCCGGGCATTGATTGGCCTGGAATTAATATTTTCTTAAGACTGAAAGTTCTAAAAGAACACGTTTTCCTAATAATATTCTTTAATTTTATAAATCAATCAGTTTTAACGATTGATTTAGAAGACTGATTGATGTAGCAACTTTTATTTAAAATATTAATAAAAATATTTTGTGAAGTATGGCTCACAGATCAAGGTATGAAGAAATATATTCATAAATGCATTGTTTGACTCAAGCTACATAAAATGTAATTATTTACTTCACTTAAATCAAATTAATAGTATTAAACAATATATATTCCTATTAATAATATTTTACAAATTGGCCATTGAACCGGAATTTGAATGCATATCCTGTATAAATTCATTCCTGTATAAATAAAGATAATTTATTGAATTAATGATTTAAATATTGCAAACGATCATAGAATCCTTTGCATTGCATTTTTTAAAGAAAATATCACATTTTATATTCATTTTATTTTATCCAGTCACGTGCTGAAAGTTACATTTCTTTAGATTTAATTTGCAGTAATAGTTGATTTTTTTAAAGTTTGAACTTCCGTCAAAATGATGAAAACACGGTGATAAAACCTAATTTTTTCCTTTTGACTTGCTCTTGCAAACTAAATTTTATTGTTTTATCCGAAATATATTGTTGAAAATATGATTAAAGTTTTTTTTAAATTTAAACTTCCGTCATTGTTTTCTTTTATTTTATCCAGTCACGTGATAAAAAACATGATTAAACTATTTCTTTAACAATTCGTTTAAAATAGAAGTTTAAGTTATATGTTAAAACACTGATACCATTAGAAAGCTAGTTTTTTAAATCTTTAACTTGATGTAAAAATCATGTTTGTGCGATAATATTCTCGGAAGTTATAGCGGAAAAACGTCGAAATTTCGCTTAAATATTAATTGAAATTCTAATTAAAAATTCGTAAAAAGAGGCTCCGAGGTGCACATTCCCGACCTCTAAGGTATACATATACCAGATTTGGTAGTTGTAGGTCCACGGACTGGCCTGTAGAGGGCCAACACACACACACACACACACACACACACACACACACATTGAGCTTTATTATAAGTATAGATAATATTTAAAATAATTTATTATAATATCCAATAGATTTTGGATATTGTAATGTTTCTCTTTAAGATAACCTCTTGTAACTTCTTTTTTGTTTAAATATTCTGTTCCTCAGTGATCGTGCACCAGAATTAAATTGAATATTTTTGTATTTTATTTAAATTGTGGATGCTTATTTCTGAAATTTACACCATTTTTCTCTTTTTCATTTAGATCCCTTCTGCAACCACACCCACAACCTCCGAAAATGAGTTATCCTTCCTCCTTTCTTTAAATTTGTATTCAATTCCTTTCTTCATTAAGGTATCCGACTACGTTGGAATGAATTTTTTTGAAAAACTAGATTTTTTAAAAACTATTTAAAGTTACGGCTTGTAGATGTATTTACAATTATAATACAAATTTACTATAAATACAACAAAATTATGTGAAAAAATATATTTTGAAAAATAGGAAAATTTTTAATAGATGTTGGGGAAATTTAACCAAAGCGGTTAAAACTCTACACAAAATGGTAATGTAACAATCCCAGTTTTCTATATGCACAAGTATAATGATGAATGAAACGAACCAAAATCCAAGGACAATCTTGGCATGCAAAGGAATTATGGGTAGAAATATATGTAATAATGCATTTTTTCCGTAAATTCATAACTTCATTTTTCTGAAAAAACCTATAAATGGAAAAGTATTTCACCAGCAATAAAAGTTTAGGTTCATTTCATTGCCCATATTATTTAAAACACAAGTAGCAATTTTTTTGTAAGTACTTCTATTAGTTCTTATTATGTTAACGCCGGGTAATTTTTATGAAAATTAGTTTTGGGAAAACTGAAGTTAAAGACGTTTTAGCTGAAAAATATGCGATCCTGGATGATAGGTGAGGCCTTCCTTTTCCTAGAAAAGATAAAGTGTTTCGGAAAGAGAAAGGCCTGAACGACAAGAAATAACAATAAAAAAAATTCGCGCATGTGGTCGATAACCAGTGTTTTAAACGTAGTCGGACACCTTAAAGCAAAACAATAATTGAGAAGACCCTGAAAACTTTAAATATTTTAGAGTCATGTTCTTTGCAACCTTTATTGAAAGAATCCCAAACTCGAGAGCAGAGAAAAGAGACGAAATCTATTTAGTTAAGCCACAGAAAGAAGTTATTGTGGAAGATTAGATTTTTGAAATCATAAATTGAAGCGCATTCAGATTCATCTTTAATTCATTTCTTTCTACAATGGAGTTAGGACCGCGGTGGACTGGTGGAAAGGTCTCGGCTTCGGAACCAGAGGATTGCAGATTTGAGACTCGATTCCGTGAGAAGAACCGTCGTGTGAGTGGGTCTCTTGCACGTTAAAGAACTTAGAACTAAATGCCCTCCCACCGCTGTGATGTGGAGAGGAGGGTACAAGTTCAGGTGTTGTCCTCGTCATTGGACCGTGGTTCAAAATGACGAATTCCGTTCCAAAGTAGCTTTTGTGCTGCTTCAAAACGGGACGTTAAACTAACTAAAACTAAACGAAATCTACAACGGAGTTTCCGGTTTCGGTTCATTGAAAGGCTACTCATTAACTACCGCGAGAACAAAAAAGTATTCACATAGGCGAGAACTCAAATATAAACGCAATTATTTAAATCTCCGAAAACTTAGTCGATCAAGTATTTAAATGTGTCATCCCTGAACATCAGCATTCTTTTTAGTTGGATCCCGCGTCATGTAGGCATTTCTGAGAATGAAGAGCCTATTCATCGGCAAACTCTGCACTCTTTTTTGTCCTATAAACTACCATATTCTGACATTAAGAGATGTTTCATTAAATATACTTATTCAAAATGGAAATCAACATGGGATCTGGAGATCGAAAATAATCTCCATTCTGTCAAGTTTGTGGTCTGTTCACCCTATGCGATAGATGTCAAATGAACTCGTCACCGTATAGGGTACATCCGTTTTACTCATCGTCATCTCATCTTGAGTGAAAGGATGAGAAGACCCTGAGTGAGAAGGGTGAGACCCCCTTTCACACTAAAAGCAGTGGCTTTTAGTGTGAAACAATTTTTATTTGATTGCCCCAATTTTAATGCTCATCGTCATAATTTTTTTTTCAATTCGTCATCTCCCAATTTGCAAGACCTGGCGGGCGAAAAACACCACCCAAGTATTTTTAAAAGCTATTTGTTTCTTCAACTGTATTTAACAATTTTTCAGGGACCGTGGTAGCTTTGTTGATAGAGCGTCAGTCTCGTAACCTAAAGGTAGAGATTTCTGACCTCGTCTCGGCCAAAGACCGCCGTGTTGGCTAATGGCAGTTGGGACACGTTGACTCCAAAATCCTCCAAGTTCTCATCACAAATGATACCTCTGAGTCGTTCTCTGATTTGGATATAAATTCTGACTTGCGGATGGATGAATGAGTTCGACCTCCCCGTAAAGAGGGTTGTGTCATCTGTGTGTTCGAACAAAGTCGTCCTTTCACGACAAACAAAGAACGGTGCTCGTTTATAACTAAAGGCGCACACTTCTGTCTTCATTCGAAACATCTACTTCTCATTCGGCATGGTATGACCAAATGGCATCAGACACAACAGAACAGAATAGATTTTTCGACGGTCGGTTTTTCTTTTTGTTAAATGGGTCTCTTTTATTTAATTTTTTTTATTTGCGTCATTGATTGCATTACGTCAAACTAGCTTTCTACCATTTGTAGAAACACATTTTGCGTAGTTTTAATTGCTTATACTTGCTTTTAAAATCATGTTGTTTCTAAATGTCAGTTGTTATTTTACCGTACGCTTGGCGCAGTTTAGCCAATTATGTCCTTTATAGCCTTTAAGTCCGTCAATACATCTCCAAACAGCAAGGAAACCGTACCCACAATGAGCTGACTTTGGTCCATGAAAGAGTCAAAAAAGGCTATAGATTCGTGGTGATTAGTTTCAAGGATCTGTGGTGACATCTTAATAAGCCAGTAACAGCCGCTAGACATCAGTGTTCACTTTTGAAGAATAGTTAAGTTACTGGACTTCAAACCCAAACATGGCAGGTTCTATCTTTTGTGGAATTCAACCTTCACATTGGCACCATTCCGCCAACTCCATCGCCACACTGGTGACCTCGGACTGTGAACGCTCAAACAGTTGTCGTGGCGCACCTACCCGCAGAAAATGCAATCTAATCAAAGTCGTCAGACTCGCTTAAGGCAGTAGCAACTGTCTTCGCTCACCATAATGCTTGGCGGTACCGAAATTCTCTCTTCGTCACCATAATGCTTGGCGCTATAACAATCGTTCGTCTCTACAGACTCAATGATTCAATGTCCCTCTTTTAATCATCATCGCAATCGATTGTTTTCTTCATCCCCAACATTAACACTACAAGATTTAGTGGGCAAACATCCCCATAAAAATATTTTTAAGTTCTTAAAAATCATCGGATTTTATAATTCTATTTAAATTTTATTGCCTTTTTAAATCCCTTTGAGATATTTTCTTGTTTTAACATCCGATTTCAAATGTTACATTTTAAAACAGTGATTATAGAAATTTGCTTTTTATCTCAATTTTAACACACTGTTTAAAGGATTTAAACCATATGCCTGGCGCAGTTTAGCCTT